>CM076573.1:281375209-281603553 GCA_034641835.2 Pinus albicaulis
TCACACGTACCAACTACTTAACACAGGGAAGGTAGTAACAGTAAGTAGTAAATGAAGAATATCAATTATTCTATAGGGAAAAATAATGCACAATCAGTTATGTACTAATAATGTAACAACATAATAAAAATTTCTTGGACAGAAGTAATTTTATAGTCCTCTGCTACCCAAAAGCTACATTACAACTGAGACCTCTGGTAGTTAATTGGTCCAGCCAAAATTACTTTCTCAAGTAAACTGTAAAATAAAAGAACACAAAATCTGCAGTAAGAGTTATATAGCACAACTTGCTTCATCCTTCTTTACAAGAATATCAGATATAGAACAAAATAGACCTAGATCTAGAGACATGTTTGAAATTTCCAATTTAACACTTGTGAACAGGGCATCGGTTCACTGGTTATCGCCAAACCATTAAACTATCCACCAGGGCTTCATTATTGTTGTAGTTTGTCCCATCCAGCTAGCTTTGAAATGAGTATAAAAGGGATGATTAACTTTTACTACCTTGGAAAATGAAAAACTGGCATTCTGCCAAAAGCCAATAAAACCCTAACTGTCAATTGCATTACAATAAAGAGAGAATCTTAACCAAAAATTGTATATATATTTACATGTAGAGACTTGTTGCCTATTGTACTCATCGACAACAAAGCGTTTGAGGTCTTGAATCTCTTTCTTGTGTTCTAACCCCTATTGCAGGTTTAATTTTGTCACTCTTTCACATGACATATGCTATCATTGTTTCTAATTCTGATAGCACTGCTGGAATTTTCCCTAATCGTTACTTCACAGTTCTCACTTCTATACACACATTCCATTCCTATTACTTTACAGCATAACAATTTGCCAAAATCACATATAAATTCAATTTGATCTCCATTAATACACATTTGATTCCATAACCATTACTCTTACTTTCATCCATAGATATGCCCTTGATAGCCTCCAAACTTGGGAACAGCATTAGTAAAAAGACATTCAGATTCGCAAACATAGAATCTACAGCATCCGACCAGATCATTTACATTTTTATTCTGTGAATCCTCAAACTCTCATTTCAAAAAAAAGGGGAAATAAAGAGGCAAAAATGAAACCCTCATTTCACAAAAAAGGGGGGAAATAAAGAGGCAGAAATGAAGACGAAACAAACCGTTGTAGACGCAGAGTCTGCACAGGCTTGAACTCTTGCAACTACCTAAATTTCTCCCATGACTTCACCCATATTTTCACCACATAGAGTTTGGTTTTGCCGCCGTCCATTGTTTCTACTCTGAGGTAGTATAGCACACCTGAGATGACCTGCTCCTAGGCTTTTACTACCTTGGAAAACGAAATACTGGCATTCTGCCAAAAGCCAATAAAACCCTAACTGTCAATTGCATTACAATAAAGAGAGAATCTTAACCAGAAATTGTATATATATTTACATGCAGAGACCTGTTTCCTGTTGTACTCATCGACAGCAAAATGTCCGAGGTCTTGAATCTCTTTCTTGTGTTCGAACCATGGAATGTCGCGGATCCTCCCAATGCGAGTAGAAGCATCAGAACTTCCGCACAGACATGCCAGCAACAGTATCGACACCGCCATTGTTATGTTGCTCCTGTAGTATTTCCTCGCCATTGTTATCGATTTGCTGGTATTGGAAAGTTCTCTTTAAGTGAAAATCGAGACCTCCAGCAGCAGCATGGCGTAATCTGTCCAATCCCTTCGAATCATATGCCTCCGGCTGTGAGGAACCTCCTGCTAAGCATCCAAGATTCTCTGGATGCTATACTCTCGAAGAAATTCTTAAGAAACTACCAGGAAGTGCTGATCTCAGCCTGTAGACTCCAATATTCTTCGGCTGCTATACTCTCGAAGACATTCTTAAGAAACTACCAGGAAGTGCTGCTCTTGGCCTGCAGACCATACGTAGCAACGAGAGCTCGCCAAGGAATTTTTCATCGATTGCAGACACAGCAACTTATTTTGATGTTCGTTTCTTGTAACTGATTAAAAATTTTAACTGTTTTTAATCGTTTGGTTCATATGATTTGAATCATCTAACATTACATCTAAGGGTTCAAAATGGTACACGTAACAATTTAGAAAATTTGTTTTCAAATAAGTACGCTTTACAGTGTAATTATTTGGGGTGAAATTAACATGTTATTTAATAAATGTAACTATCAAAGCAAAGAAAAATGTAGCTCTATGAAAAATTAACATGGTATCAGAGCTGGACTGAAGAAAATCCACAAAGATCACCCCCATGGAGACACTTTTATGGAAGAAAGAAGAGGATGGTAGAGACCTAAAATAATTCTAGGGTATGAATAAAACCCTAGGAGGTTAGTGGATAATGGTTTGAGAGAAACCCTGGTTTATGGTAAAGTCTTGAGATTTTGTATATGAAACCTTCACATGGCATATGTGGAGATGCTCAAGCACTTTGGATCGATTGAAAAATGACCTGGTTGTTGATAAAGTTGTTGATTGAAGGCAACATTGTTTTATGGTCCATGGATGGGCCTTGAAGGTTAGTTCAAGAGTGAGAGGATCATCTATCATTTAAGAAAAGTATCCCTTGAATTATGGACTTACTCTTTTTTATTCTCATGGATCTTATTTGTGTTTCTATTCATTGCTTCCTGCATGTATATTTGAGAACATGGATATTTCTAACCTTCCTGACGAGATACAATGACTAGATCCCTCTTGAGGATATTTTGAAGTGCAGGAAAGATGGTTAGATCTTGAAAAGGTAAAGAGGCACTTGAAGCTACATATGTGAAGATGCACAGGTAATACCACAAGACATGCATGGTATATTGTTTAAATGTTATAACATTGGATGGATACGTAAGCCCTATGGTATGTTGAGAATGTCTCTTTCGCAAATGGCTCATGCATGCACATAAGAGTGATTGGGATTTATGTTTCCTATGATGAAATGGTGCACTTGGTAGTGAATGGTTTGATCATCTTCTTGATTCTAAAAGGCTAATTATTTTTTATCTTAGATATAGTGGCATATATTTATTTTTGTCTAACATATATTGTTTGGAGATCCTGATCCTAACTCTAGTAAATGGTACTCTTGACTCTTGATATGCATAAGTCTTGTTGGATCTCTTATATAAGTCTACCTCGTTGATATGGTATTGATAAGTCTTGTGATAATCATGATGAAAGCTCATGGAAAGAGAGATTTCACTTTGTTTATCAACTAACCTAATTTTATACTATTGGTCATGATACACATGGTAATGGAAACCATGATGATAGAGGCATATCTACAAGATTGATGTTTCAGATCTCTGACTTACTATGGTTATGGCATATGGTGAAATTATATGCTTTAACTAGATGTTTTGTTCATAAGGTTTTGTTGTCACATCATCCTTCTGCCCTAATATTTCAAGTACACCCCTTAATAAAATATTGATAACATGATGTTAATGATCATGATAGCTATGTGTTTATGATCTAACAGATCTTTTGTTGCATGACTCTAGTAAATACAGGTTGATGACACGTATGAAAATAAAATTACACACCCTTCTATGATATATGACTATCTTAATTTGTTGATCTACATCAGGGGTCTGAGCCTCTCTCATGCAAAGGAAGGCCCATAGATGTGACTATGCCTTATAGACACAAAATTGAAATTCTATACAATGCATTCGGTCTATATTCTGAATCAAGGGATCTATAACATGTCCTATCATTGTAAACTGATTTCTAGAATTGTTGGAAATGAGCATGAAATCAGATGGTCACTTGGAAGATGTTAGTTCTACAGATGCATTGTAGATACCAGTATGATCTGCCAGCAGGGAAAGTTCTTATGTTTGAACCGAACTTATGTTTGCAGGTGACCGAGACATTCATAGGGATATGTCATTATGTTTGAGGACTATGCTACATGTTTTAGTTTATTGATATTGATAAAATTTGTTTGGAACTTTTTACATGATGCTTAATGATTAAGATATGTCTAGAATTATAGATCTTACCACAATCACACATTTGGATTGGACATGATTTTATCATGCGATAGTTGATTTTCCCATATGACAATGCTATATGGACATAGTGACCTTCATTATTCAAAAGTATGGTTTTGTATTGGACTCCATGTTCCTAGAACAATGGTTGTTGTGACTTAGCATGAACATGCATGACTTAACCTTGATGTATGCGCCATCATCTTGTAACGAAAATGACTTGTAATGGCATGATTAACCTTTTAAAATGACAATAAATTAAGTCAATACTTGATATGCACTCTACCTGTCAATGGTTGAAATAATTGATACTATGAAATCAATGTCTTTGATAATAGCTTTGGTTTGTATTCTAAACTTTGATGAACTGTCTTCGTTGACGCAACATTGATTTATGTAAGGCTAGCTATGTTGGCATGTTAAGGCACTATGATTGTATAGAGTGTTGCGTGATGCAAGCTCCTCAATTCATATTTTTCTATATTTGACAACTATCTAGTGAAGTTAAAATAATGAGTTCCAAGGTATGGCCTTGATTTTGATTGTGGATTTGATTATGCATACTAATAGTCTATCCTTGATAGGTGATGAGCCTCTGAAAATCCAAGTAAGATGGAGATGGATTGTGAATATCGTAATGGTGTGTCATGGCATGATGAATCAATTTCTAGAATTTGGGAAAGAAATTCCATATTGAAAGACTATTGAAATGTCATTGTGTAATGTAAATCCTTGGACACACTTATTAAATTTCAAATGTTGTTAAACATGTCATGGAATCTGTTAGTTGATTGAAGCATATATGTTATGTTTAAAACATCCAACGGTATATGATGTGTATAGAATATTACTAAATTCATGATTGACTTGCTTAATTCAGAATTGCCACCAAACATATTTTATTTGTTCTACTCTTAAAGGTTGAGATATTTCTCCCATGATATGTAGCTACATGGATGAATTGATGATGTTTTGGATTATTATTGATGAGCACATTTGGATGTTGCCTTAGTATTAGGTCTGCCATGATATCTTGGATGAGAGGTCCTTAGCACGACTGAGGTCGGGTATAATGTTGCTAGAAAGTCTAGTTGTGAGGCAGGATGAAAAATATCCTTAGAGAGTTGTCTGAGCACGATTTGGATAATACATGGATACATTATGATGATAAAGAATCCCATATACATATAGTTGGAATTGTGATATCTCCATTCATTGAGATGGTGCAGTTGTTTGAGACAAGCTTGGGCTTGTGATTAAAACCTCCGTGAGAGGGATGTTGCGGGAGAAAAATACCTAGGGTTAGGTTTGAGAACCACAACAGATCGAAGGAAATATTCCAATAAGAAGCAAGCAAACAAGCATTCCTAATGAATAAAATACTAAAGTGGGATGAAGAGAGAGTACCCATAGGTCCTACGTTTGAAGTCGTTCCCGTAGGGTTTAAACCCTCTGCTTCCTCCAAAGCTTCAAAACCTGCAACACATTCCAGAGAAGCATATATACTAGTAGTACTAGTTCAAAGCATGTTCAAGATGAGATCATACCAGCATAAGGATATAAATCGTGAAATCATACATAATTAGATCATAACATGAGTTAAAGCATAAAGATCTTAACGTTCAGGAATGTGATAGAGCTTCTTTATTGATATCAGCAAAGAAATGTGGAATACTACAACCTAATTCGACCACGGTTCCAAGTGAAACCTTCCTCCAGATCCATCCAGCCCAAGCCTCAACAATCCTCTTTCAAGTGCATACACATAGATGTCATATGAATGGGATGAACATATCTATGAGTAAACAAGGGTTTCCTATAACTAGGAGTGCAAGAGGCACATGGAATCTCAAACTTGACCAGGGACCAATTTACTATAATATCAATATCCTATATCTATCCCCCTTAGGCCGTACCATGAGGTGTATTTATACTACCCTAAAACAGTTGTTTTAGTTGGGATACAGTTAGACTGTAGGCTTCTGTAGGTGGGCTTCCAGTGTAACCCGTAAACCATGCACTAAAAATAGGTTTTTATATTTTTTTCATATTTCAAATTATATACGCAGGTTGGATATAGATGGACCCACGTTTTCACACACTTTTTGAAGGGCAAAGTCATGTATGGAATTCAAAATAATGTTTTTTAATAAAGTGATCAAGTATGAAGGGAAGGGTTGCCTAAGGCCATAACTCAGAGCATCAAGTATATAGGGTTGTTGAATGATTATATAATAGATGCCCCATAATATATGAGGTTGAAAGGGGTACATGATGGCAGAAATGTATTAATTGTATCAAAATAATAATGTGAGGACTTGGGAGGAGATCACCAGACTCTAACCTGTCAAAAGCTAGTGGAAGATATCAGAAATAAAGCTCATCTCTGAGGCATGCATACCCATGCTCAGAGATAGTAAAGCATGTCTGAATATTAAGTGTAGAACAGATCCAATATGTATACAAGTACAAATAAATATGAGAAGTACATAGTGGATCATTTTATCATAGCCGCATAAGTACATAGCAAGGATATGTCTCAACATCACATATAGAAGAACTGATCAATGATGCTCAAGGAGATGTCAGATCACTGATGTCACATAACTGATCCTCAAAGTACCAAGTCGTAAAGGTGGAATAGTGGTACTGTATGAAACTCGGGTGCCAACATATAGGATGTTGTTGTGATGAACTGCAACATATAAGATGGAGGGTGTCACTGGAAGAAAACTGAAGGAGATGACAAGTGAACCAAAAATGTTGATGCAAATCAAGGTCTTCACTGACCACCATGGTACATTTCAACACTATGTGAATGAATGAGCTGAAGTTGACAATGTGAGAAATCATTTGATTACCAGTAATTGATGTATACCATTAAAAAATGCGAGACAACTCACCTATAATGATGATGAGAGTCAAGGCACCCCAGTACAATATAACAAGTGTGAATAAATGAGTTGAAGTTGAACACTTCAGAGAATCTACCAATCAAGATACATTGATGTATTATCATTGTCAATAGCGAAGGATTATGCCTCTGCTAACTTCAAACCCTAAGGTACTGAAAAAAGGGCACTACATCTTGTTCCTAGAGCAATGAGTTGTAGTCGATGCGAAAATATCTGCTGGAAGGAAGGCATTAAGGCATCCTAAATTAATTCAGAGATATTGTAACCCATAGGCCAATAATTTGGAAGGAATCAGACTAAGAAATATTAAGTAACCACATCGAAGCACGTTTCCAGTGTACACAATATGCGGCTAGCACACGATAGAAACCCTATAAACCAACCAATAATGAAAGCTAACACAACCGTGACCTACAGGTTTTCCTCCACATTTTTCCTCTTTTAATCCTTGGAGTAATGTTTATAATGGTCAGCGATTTCCATGGCCATATCCTACTCCTTCCTCAACACAATTTCCTTTTCCCTGGAACCAGTGACCTTCCCCTCCACCAATGCAATATCCTCCATCAAAATCATATCCTTGGAGTCAGAATTGGAGAGGCAATGGCCAAATTCCAGTGCCCCCTACACTACCAATACAATAGCAGTTACAACTGCCTCCTCTTCAAACTCATGCACCTCCTATATGACCCCAATTACCTGTGCAACCTAACCCTAATCCGATAATTAGGCACCTTAGAGAATAGACACCCCGACTACTTTCCAGACTTATCTTATTACTCCTATTGGGCTTAATGAAATTCAACTTCGATCAAGAAAAGTAATCAGACCTGGTCATACTCCCATCATTACCGAGGAAGAATGTGAGTCACCCAGAAAGGATATAGTCGATTATAAAATAGTTGTTACACCTATAACAGTCGATACAACACCTTTTGTTACACCTGTAGCAGCCAGCTCAGGAAAGCCTGTTGTTTCTACATCAGCCCACCCGAGCAGGGCTGGTGCACCTATGACAGATGACTCAGCTATTAAAGCCCAGGATCCTCCATACCCTCAATGATTAATTGAAATCGGGCCAACCTCACAAACTGAATCTTAGTTTCTCAAGGAATAAAAAAATCTTTATATGTGGATTCCATTGTTACAAGCTCTTAAGGAAGTACCTATCTATGCCAAAACAGTGAGAGATATGTGTGTCAAAAAGCCTGGAAGGAAGCTGAAAGACCCTGCTACTATCCATGTTATGGGAAATATATCTGAACTAATGATTTTCAACCTTTGTTGACTAAATATAATGACCTAGGGAATCCTACAGTGACTGTCCATATTGATGAACAACCCATAACCAACACTCTTATTAATTTAGGGGTAGCCATTAATGTAATGACCGAGGAACTTTTTATCTCCCTAGGACTTCATGGACTCAGATCTACACCTACAGTGCTTGAATTAGCAGATAGGTCACGTGTCAAGCCTGAAGGAGTGATAGAATATGTGGTGATCATTTTAGCTTCTTGGAAATATCTGACTTATTTTCTCATTTTAAAAACTAAATACAACCTGGGGGGTCATCCTTTAATCTTGGGAAGACCGTGTGTAGAGCTATAATAAGGGTCTCTTTCACCTCTAATTACCTCACATTAATATGTCAAATCCGGGAGCGTTTTGTCATTACAAAGAGTGACTCAATCCGAGGCTATCATTTGTCAGAGTAATGCTAGTAGTACAGTGCTTAAGAAATACAAGAGTAAACGGATGCTTGCTTGTAACTAAATTACTTCAAAGAATAAACCACACACTCAGAAAACTCAACAGTTTATCAGTCAAGGGTTCGGCAGTGATAACCCATCCCTTCGGAAACTGATGGAAAGAAAACTAGAGCATGGATCACGAGCCTGGGAGCTAGACAGTAACTGCCAATGCTCACTACAGCCTTAGATCATCTCTCACACCAAACCAACAACTGCAAGTAAATGGAACAGCAAAGCGAATAAAGGATTGAACAGCAATTCTGGAATAGAACAGCAAGTCTAAAATGGAACAACAATTGAAATAACTAAGTCCCGCGGGCTATAACCAATTAACTCAAATACTCTCTATGCAATCAAATAACATTCTTCACTCCAAAGACAAATCACACGAATCACACTAAAGGAACAGCAACAACGATTAATGAATTAAGGAACAATACTGATAAATCGGAAACGCGCACAATACATTGGAATAACAATCAACAGAAATACAATTGTGCTTTTAAATAGAACGCTATTGTTACTGAATCCAACGATTGTAAAGAACACTGCCTCAACAAATGTAAAACACGAATGTTCAGCATAACAACTCCGTAACAAAACAGTAAGAACATGCAATTAACTCCGAAAAGGATTAATAACTTGATGCGGAGTCAACACACGATTCTGTTGGTAAAAACCTCAATGATTCAACCTTTAACAGAGCATGTAACATGAACTTATAGAACATACCGAATTACCAAATACAATGATAAACAAACCACACAGGAATAAAGCCGTAATGGTACAGAAGCAAGTGTCCTTCGGGGCCGGGCCCTTAGCCTCCAAGGATACACCGCTTGAAGTTAATCCAGTCGCAGAGATGAAATAATCACCAAACTTTCATTAATGCATCGGTCAAAAATACATTGAACCAGTTCTTAACGAAACTTAATAATCAAAGCTGATGTTTTACAGAAATTACATAAAGCGTATCCTTCATCTCTATATCTCTTTTCCCAAACTAACAGTGTTGTTTCTTTATATAAAGACGACGGCAGAGATGTCCAAGTGACAAGGTAAATAAAGCAACGATCCCTCAGGATCGAAGATCCTGAGGGATTCGCCAAACTGTTAACTCTTCATCCTGTCTTTTCTTTTGCGCTGAGCTGGTGTCTTCTCCTTCTTTTCCGAGCCGATTTGCTTTGATCTGTTTATCCTTGTTTGCATTCGGTTCTCGTCCAGAGGGACAGCAGTTATCTCGACTTTGTCCTTTCCTTTGGAACGGCAATCCCTCGTTTTCTCCTTTTCCTGTATAGAAAATAACCATTATCGGTGGCTAAGTCTTGCATATTAATTCTCACATGTTTTGTTATAGTTCCTTATTACTTTCCAAATTCATGACACGAAAAGGTTCACAAATTCTATTAAAAAGCCACTGAAATAATCATCAAAAACATACCTTTTTAGGACTCCACACACCCCCCTGCTTACCTTGTTTCATGTCCTCATGAAAACATTGTAGTTGACATGCAAGGCAGTGAGAGAATATGCTGGAGAAGGAGTCTCATTCGGAGGCCTACAACCATGTTGAGTGATTAGATAGTCAAAGAACTGACCTGCTTGCCCTTCAGGCATATCATACAGGGCCTGGTATCCGGGTGCAGGGTGCCAAATAATTGGAGTGCGAAATCTATATCCTAACCAGGATGATCCTGCTTTCAGAATGGTCTCGCCATAGAGGTTCAAACGGTCGGCAGCTAACTCAAAGTTCTCATACTTAAATGGTTCTCTGAGTTGGATGTGTGGATCAGAGATTCGGTATCGAAATTTGGCTGCATTAATAGCCAAGTCTTTGATGGAAAGAAAATACTCTAAACTCTCTTGAATGAGTGCCTCATGCATGGGTCCTAATGTTTCAATGGCACCAGGAGCCTTTATAAGATATCTATGAGCTTTCCACAACTGTACTGGGTTCCTAGGCTCAGCCCTAACCCGTAAATCTAGACCATTTTCCTGACCCTGGAAAGTATCATAGGCTTTGAGCCACTTAATCTGATTAACCCTGAATGAAATGAATGCTTGGAATTGGATGTCTCCAATGAAAGGGCCAGGGTTTAATTCAGTCTCCTGACTTAACACAAGGTCGTGCAAATAAAGTTCACACAACAATCTCTGGACTTTCACCCCATAATGTTTACAGCAGTCTATAAAGTCATTGACGGTGTTAATTTGTATAGGGGTGCCTGCTTTAACAGCTTTGATTTTTAATTGTAAATACCGTTCTAATAAAAACAGAGCATAGTTTTTAGTAGGAGCCCTACATGCTAAAACATCATTGTATAAAGAACACAAGTCATTCATTTGTTTGATAACAGTATTTAGTCTACTGGTTACCTGTGCAACGTTCTCTTGTTCCTTTTTCCAACCTTCAAAGGCCTGGATTTTGGATTGACTGACGTCCCTTAATTACTGCTGTAACTCTTCATATTTTTCTCGGGGAACCGTTTGCTCTCTAAGCTGTTCGGCTTCTTGCTGGGCTTGCTTCACCATCTTATGCAGGGTTTTTGTTTTCGGATCTTTTTGCCATAGGTCAGTGGAGGCCGGGAGTTTTACCTGAACTTTCTTATTATGCTGTTTGGAGTTCAGAACCCTTATTACCCCTGAGGGTGGTGCCTCTGTCTGAATTTGCTTGTCACTGACCCTTATATCATCCTTTTCTGTTTTAACGTGAACACCCGTCTGTTCCTCAGCATCATTTGGAACGGCAGCTGGATTCTCAGTAGGGTTTTGAACAGCAGGCCGCTTGTTGGCCTTCTTTTTCCTTCCTCCGGTCTTTCTTACCTTCTGGTTCTTTTTCAGAATCCTAATTTTTTGTCTGAGCTGGGTTATCGTATTCAACAATTTATTTCGTTCCCTCCGCAACTTCTTAATTTCCAATGTTTCATTCGAAGGAACAGCAGTCTGTCTGCTACGGACTGGATCATGACTAGTTGCTAAATCTTCCTCTTGGGGTTCTTCCTCTTGGGGTTCTTCCTCAATGCTCTGCTCTGGCTGTTCAGGGGTAGGAACCTCGACTGGTCCTGTCTCTTCCTGAGCAGATGCTGTCTCTGCTCCTACTTCCTCTAGAATTTCCTCTTGTGACCTGGGAACAGATTGTTCCCGTTCAGTATTTTCCTCCTCTTCATCATGAACAGGCATGTTTTCTTCTTGGGGTTTGTCGTGGGGGTTCTCTGAACTAGAAGGTTGGCCATACTTACTCATATTGGCTAGGACTACGGCCAAGTCATCATCTCCCAGTAGGTCTTGTAATGGGCTATCTTCCCGCTGTCCCATTTCTTCCTCCTGTTCAGTTTCTGCTTCTATATCTGTTCCCGAAGGTTCGGCTGCTTTTTCTTCGGGTTGCTCATCTTCAATTATCACTGGTTGGCTGGTGCTTCCCTGAAGCTTTTCCAACCTTCCTCTTATCCGAGCCAACCGGGCTGAATTTCTGGGCTTATCTATGCTTCCTCTCATCTGAGCTAACCGAGCTGATTTTCTGGGTCCCTCTGGTTGCTCGGGTGAGTCAATGGCATGCTTGCGCTTTGCCGATTCTGGATGTATCTCTGGTTGTTCTGATGTACTAGCAACATGTTCTCTGCGTTTTTCCGATTCTGGTGTGCTTATAGAATGTCTGCGTTTTGGGGATGGCTCTGTCAATCCCCCCTCAATTAGTGAAATCAGTTCTTCCCAGCTGCTCTTCTGCTGGGTGAGACCATAAATAACCACTAGTCGTATCAACCCATGGTGGCTAACGACTGACTCTATGTGCTGTGCCTTTTTTATACTTTGTGCAGCATCATGCAGTAAGGAGTTCAGGAGTGCAGGTAAATTTACAGAGCATCTCTACTTTAAAACAGCTAAAAGTTTAAGATGTCGTGGTCTTACCACGTCTTTCCTTCCTTCGCAGGTAATGTAACTCTGCACTGTTCTTGCTAGCTCCGTCCAAGGTTCTCCTAGGGTTGCTGGCAGAATACCCTTCCCTTTAATTGTCAGATTCTGGCCTTCGTCCTGGAACGGTTCCATGACCTTCTGTAATCGTTCCTTTTTTAATGTCCATACCGGTCCGGTGGCTGGTAGTCCTGAAACTTCTGCAATTATGGCATCAGTGACCGCTATCCGCTTCCCTCTTACTGTGGAGTGGTCATCTTGTAAATTCTGCAAAAATTCCATCGCTACTGTTTCATTGGACTCCTATAGGCGATTGAAATAATTCAACCATCCTGCTCTTTCCAGGATCTCCCGGGCAGCAGCGGAGATCGTCAGCTGTTGAGGCTCACTTCGAATTGCCCTTCCTCCCATGGTTTCACTGCGAATTCTAAATGGAACAGCAAAAACGTTTTCTGTTTGAAATGCAGGGAGGATGATAATCGCAAGGTTACGAGAAAGAAAACACAGAGTATGCAATAGTGAAACAGAAAGCAACTTGTGCGAAAATAGAAATGCCATGCCGTTAAAATATGCCAAACCATCGTATACTAGTTTTCCCGAATGGTGAGTGGACACGTAATACAGGGAATGATGAGGTTAACCTCCCCCCCCCGCAGTGTGATAGGCTGTCCCAGCCGGCAAATAAAGGAGCGGCACCCCGTCTGCAATCAAGTCAGAAAGGAACAGCATATGGAATTATGCTATGTTGCAAAGGACAACAAATTACCGAAATCGAGGCGGAGAATTGATCGCGTATGATATAAGAGGCTGCTGTGTTATGATTTGAGGCTGATGGATAGGGCATGTATCGTACTTGCCAATCTCAAGTGGTCATGGTCACTTCCGTTGCCATGATTGGTAATGATAAATATTCATGCGATGTATAAATCGGGAAATGACATATGATTAGTCCCTATGATATAAAAACAAAAGAGTATTCGTATCTTACCCATTGGTGTAAGCAAGATGACTTCAATACCATTAACAGTACTCTGCTGCCAACAGGTGTCCATAACCTTGGCAGAGTTGTTTTTTTATCCTCGGAACCATGATCCTTTGTGTATATTTAGGAATGTTGTTATGTCAAAATGTAGACCATTATGCTGGCTTGGTGACCAATTAACCATAATGCCATTCACGAGGAAGGAGCGAAACATGGGCAGGCCGGCTCGTAATGAGACCTCCTGTTCCAAGGTTTGTTTATTTGATATACCTTTTGGACCATATCCCTGGTGTGGTGGCCAGAATGGGAATGCCACTTCACTTCCATCCTCATGATCATGGTAGGCCGGCTCTCGATGAGACCCCCTATCCTGCATTTGACACTTGACATATCATGTTCACATATTTGTTCTTTTTTATCGAATACTTTTCCTTATACACAAAGGGTGGCTCAACACTCCTTAAGAGTAGGAATGGTGGCAGAAGTCTTATTATCTCAATAGGAAGATATAAACTCTTTGCTCTTATTCCCAAGTACTAATAAAAAATTTAAGGGAATCAGCATGATAAAGATAACCAATCAGGGCAAAATTAGTAGGACCATGTCAACAAAAGGTAAGAAATAAGTATGTCCTTCCATTTCTCCTCTTACTAATGCAGAGCCTTATAGATATAGCGATTTATGGTTTGCAGATTTCGGTATGTTGTGATTTTATGTTTCATTGCACAAATACATAGCTGTATCTTAAGGACTAGAAAGAAGACGGGCTCAAAGCATCCTCAATTTAGATCAGCAAAAGGAATAAGCTGTTTCACAAGGAGAGCAAAAGTATGTGAGTGGTGTTCCTTTGGAAAAGAAACAATGATGGATGATAGAAAAAGGAACAGCAAAAAAATGCAAATGCCGTTCCTTTTTGGAAAAGGAACGGCAAAAAAAAAAGGCTATAAAAAACACTCTAAATGCCAAAGAGGAACAATAGTAATAAAAAAAAAAACGCTGCTTCTTTGAAGAAGAAGGAACGGTGGTAACCAAAAGGAACAGCAGAAAACGTAATAATGCCGTTCCTTTGAAAAAGGAACAGCAGAGATCCCGAATGCTGTTCCTTTAGAAAAGGAACAGCAAAAGGAACAGCAAAACAAGCAAAACCAATATCATAAGAAACACGCAAATGCTATTTTTAGAAGGGCAAAAATCGAACTTTATGAAAGAAAAGGAACAGCAAAAATGACAAGAAGATATTTAATTCAAACTTATGTACAAGAATCACTCAAAAAAACAAGAATTTATGTACAAATTCCAAAAAAGAAATGAACCCTTAATGAATTACAGGTGAGGAAGATTTCTCTTCCTCTCCTAAGATCTCCATATCAGTGTCTCGGCGTAGCTGCTGGCAGAAGGATTCCCGAGTAAGTGGTTTGCGATAGAGACGGACTCGGTGGCCATTTACTTTGAATGCATATCCAGAACCGTCAATGGTGATTAGAGTAAGGGTTCCGTTGTCATGCACCTTCTGGATTTCGTATGGTCCCAACCATCGAGTCTGAATTTTTCCAGGGAAGTCCTGAAACCGAGAATCGTATAACAGAGCCCAGTCTCCCTCGTGGAAGACTTTGTTCTTGATGAGCGCATCATGCCATTTGGCTCGCTGCTGTTGAATTAATGTTGTATTTTGTAATGCAGAGAGCCTGACTTCGTCTAATTCATTAATCTGCTGCAGTCGATTGAGTTGTGCCTCGGTTAGATCTAGGCCAACTTCCTGTGCTGTCCGTAATGTTTGGATTTCGAATTCTATAGGAAAAATGGGTTGTTTTCCAAACACTAATTGATAAGGTGAGTAACCGGTGGTGCTCCTCCATGTGGTTCGATAGGCCCAGAGTGCTTCAGGTAGTCGGGTAGCCCAATCACGCCTATGTGATGCAATGGTTTTCGTTAGGATTGATTCTATTATCTTATTGCTACTTTCTACCTGCCCATTCGCATGTGGGTGATATGGAGTAGTGATCTTATGCTGGACATGATAATTGTTAAGTGTTGCAGCTAATTTATGCCCAACAAATTGTGGTCCTCCATCTGTAATTATTTCTCTAGGAAGGCCATAACGAACAAATAGATGGAACAGGAACTGTATGACAGAATCCTCTGTGGCTCTTGGCAATGCTTCTGCCTCAACCCATTTGGTGACATATTCTGTTGCCACCAAAATATATGTTTTCTGATTTGATGAAGGGTTGATGGGTCCAACGAAATCAAGAGCCCACCGTTCGAATGGTTCGATGACTAACTGTGGTTTCAGAGGCATCTCATCAGCTTGACCAAGTCGTCCTGCTCGCTGGCAGCTGTCACAGGCTTGGACAAACTTCTTTGCATCTTTGAAGATCGTAGGCCAGTAATATCCTGTCTGTAATACTTTATGTCCAGTTCTACGCTCAGCGAAGTGCCCCCCACACGGTCCATCGTGACAAGCTTTTAGGATGTCAAATATTTCATCCTCTCTAACACATCGCCTGATATGCATGTCTGCTCCTGTGTGAAACAAATAGCCTCCAATCCACGAAAATCGAGAACTTTTCTGAATAATCTGCTTGCGCTCATTAGGAGTTAAATGTTTTGGTAATTTACCTACTGCGAGGTAGTTGGCAACATCCGCATACCAGGGTGTTTGAACGGCAACAGCAAACAGGTGCTCATCCGGAAATTGATCTTCGACTGCTGCTGCATCGCTTGATTTTGGTATTCTCGAAAGAAAATCGGCTACAGGGTTTTCTTTGCCAGGCCGGTCCTTGATTGTGATGTCAAATTCCTGCAATAAGATTAACCATCGAGTTACTCTGGCATTTGTGACAGGCTTATTTGCTAAATATTTTATAGCAGAATGGTCTGTATACAAGATAACGGGATAGCCTGTAATATAATGTCTAAATTTATTGACAGCATGTATTACAGCTAGGAATTCTTTTTCAGTAACAGTGTAATTCAATTCAGCAGGGGATAAATTTTTGCTGATGTAATAGATAGCATATGGTTTTTTATCCTCTTCCTGCCCAAGGACTGCACCTATGGCTGTATCTGAGGCATCAGATGATATCTGGAATGGTAGGTCCCAGTTTGGTCCTCGAAGGACTGGGGCTGTGGATACAAGCTTCTTTAGATCCTCGAAAGCATGGTCACATTTGTCTGTCCAAAGAAAATCAACGTTACCAGTCAGTGCATATAAAGGAGCAGCAATGTGCGAATAATGCTCTATGAATCGTCTATAATAACCTGAAAATCCAAGAAAACTGCGTACCTCTGTTTGAGTAGTAGGAGTGGGAATAAGCAAAAGTATTTGGATTTTAGCCGGGTCTACCTGAATGCCGGCTGCTGAGACATAGTGTCCTAGGATAAGTCCTTCAGTCATCATCAAGAAACATTTTTCGTTGCTTAAGCAAAGCCTGGTAACAATGCAGCGTTGTAGGACTTTTTCTAGGGTGTTTAGAGCTGGATCAAAATCGTCTCCATATGGTGTAAAGTCATCCATGTAAACTTCAAGTCCATCATTTATTAAATCTGCAAAAATGCTAAGGATAGCCCTCTGAAATGTGGCGGGAGCATTACATAGGCCAAAAGGTAAAACTCGATAGGCAAATGTTCCCCAGGGACAAGTAAAGGTAGTTTTATCCTGGTCTTCAGGGGCAATCTGAATCTGATTGTATCCACTAAAGCCATCCAGGAAAGAAAAGAACTTCTTCCCTGCTAAAGTATCCAATACTTGATCTATGAAAGGAAGAGGAAAATGATCCTTCTGTGTTGCCTTGTTTAGTTCCCTATAATCCACACAAATTCTCCATTTCCCGTTCTTTTTTGGTACCACCACAAGCGGAGAGACCCATTTACTATCAGAAATAGGGTAGATAAAATTCACATCTAAAAGCTTCTGAAGTTCAGTTTTTATGACATCTTTTAGATGGGGATTAAGTCTCCTTTGCGGCTGACGCACAGGTCTGGCATCTTTTTCTATATAAATGTGGTGTGTACATAATTGGGGATCGATTCCTTTCATATCAGGGTAGTCCCATGCAAATGCTTCTTGATATTTTGTTAACAAATGGATGAGCTTTGTTTCTTGTTCAGGTGTGAGATTAGCATTGATGTTTAAAGTTTTCCCCGGTGCAATTTCCACAGTTTTACTATGTGCAACAGGAGTGACAAGTATCGTTTGGTCATGAATATCTTTCAAAGGATCCTCTTCCAATTCATTATCAAATGCTGCTTCTATCATGTGACACTGTGTACGAGGTTCAGTTTGAGTAATGAAATTGTTAATGGCATCGTCTTCTGTTTGATCTTTGAAATCGAGTGCCTCTTGTATAGTTAATGGAGATCTGATGTTATCGGTAAGGTATGATACAGGGTGTTTATTAGTTTTAATCATTGTGACACTTGGCTGCGCTGGAGGATATAGAACTAAATTTTTGCTATTCGGTCCTCTGGTTATGGTCATATTTCCCTGCCGACAGCCAATGTAGGCATCGGCAGTGGCAAGCCAAGGCCTACCTAAAATTAGCGGATGTCCATCAAGTCGGGTTTTGGATTAATTATCAGGAAATCGGTTGGATACTCCCAGGATTCTACAGAGACCATGACATCATGTAGAGTACCCTCTGGTCTAACCACAGATCGATCAGCCAATTCCAACAGAGTGGAGGTGGGTTCTACAGATGTAATGCCGAGCTTTTGGGAAGTTGTGGTCGTTAAAATATTAATTGCAGCCCCTAGATCAACTAAGGCATTAGATAGGGTCTGACCATAAATTTGAACAGTTATAATTGGGTTCCCGGGGTCTTCATATTTAAGGGGTGTTTCTCTTCCAGACAATAGATCAGATAAAGTACCGACTACTTGGACTCTTGGATTATTTGTTATATTCCTCCTTGGTTTCTTTATGCACAATTCTTTTATAGTTTTTGCGTATATGGGAATGTCTTGAATGGCTTGGAGGAATGGAATTTTTATGTACAGATTTTGTAATTCTCCCAGAATGTCAAAGTCGGGATATTGTATGGGTCGAGGTATGGCTAATCGTTCTGGGAATGGAGGAGAGGATGTGGTTGCTTGATTATGAGTTTGTTGCTTATTTACATCCTCTTGTTGTAACTGATGTTCTCTTGGTAACTGATCTTCAATATGAGCTGTTTTATCTCCCTCAGTTTCAATTATACGTCCAGATCTTAACTGAAGGTCATTGCACTCCCTCAAGTCGGGTCCTATTTCTGGTGATTCTATGATTTGAATAGATTGGACCTGTCTGTTATTTGGATTGGGATCGGGTTGGGCTGGGAGTTGCGGTCTCAGGTTAGACTGGGGGTTTTGTTGTAAGGCTGGCAGAGTAGGTTGAGGGAGCGGAATAGTTCCAGCTGGGTGGTACATCGGTCTTTGCCAGCTTGTCTGCCAGGGTGAACTTTGTGAAGTAGAAGGAGTCCATTGTGAAGGATATGGGCCATTTTGCCAATATGGTGGAGTGTAAGGGAAATTCGGCCAACCAGTTTGGTTTGTTTGATTCAGCCATGGATTTGAAGAAGGAAACGATTGTGGTGACCGGTTTGTAAATGGGGGTTGAGATTGATTTTGCCATATACCATATTGTTGAGCATTATACTGTGGGGTTTGAAAGAAAGAGGTTGAGTCCGGAAACATACCAGGTTGTCTCGGCTGCCACTGGCGGCGCTGGTTGATCGAATTCACCGATTCTGGTTCTTCTTCTGCTTCCTTATATACCGCTTTCAATCCAGGAAGTGAGGGGCAGCTCTCTGTAAGGTGATCTTTTGTACAGATGGGGCATGTTTGGACTTTATCCAGTGGACACTCCTTGTGGCTATGTTTTTTTCTGCATCGGGGGCAGAAGATTGCCAAATTCTGTTCTGCCTCCAGCTGCTTCTATTTAGCCTGCACCATATCAAGTTGTGTAGTTAGTGTCCCCATAATATCAGTTTTAAAATTTTCTAATAAATTTCCAATTTCTGCACGTGTTACTCCTTCTGCTGATACTTTATTATCTCTTGCAAACCGATCATATTCTGTCGGTTTCATTCTTGTGCTGCCTCTCGAACTCCTGATACACAAATCAATAATGTCAGCGAAACTCTCTTGATAAATATCCCCTTTGCCCATAATGTTTAATGTTTCAATCCATTGTTCCTTCATGCCCCTCATTAATGCAGTTTTTAACACATTATCAGGTAAAGGTAGCGATGCATAAGGAGATCTTTGTAGATTATACTGAAAACGTTCCACATACTCCTCTAATGTTTCGTTTGGTCTGGCTGTCATTTGAAATATTTCGTCTTTTAATTCTCTAGACCTACAATAATCCTGATATTTTTTTAAGAAGGATTCTTTCATTTGATCCCAATTGTTGATAACCCCGCCACCTAGCCCCATAAACCATCTTAAAGCATCCCCTTTTAATGTAGAGGGAAATAATTTCAATTTTTGGGGATCGGTGGTGTAATCGTACCCCCTACATAACACATCGAATTCGAATAAGAATGCATCCGGATCTTCTGATGTGAGTCCGTGGAATGTAGGGATGTGCTGAAGAGGGATAGATTTCATGGGTGCATTTGCTGCAGAATCCACTATAGGATATTGTAATGTAGAGGTTTGAGTATTTGGCTGGTTTTGAGCGTTTGGTTGGTTTTGAGCCATGGAATCGAATATATGCCAATAACCTTCTGGGATATCTAGGAGGGTATTCCTAGGTTGAGTGGGAATGGTTTTGACAGGGATATTTTTAACAACGCTTCCTTTATCTGGAATAATGGGAATACCAGGTGTCTGAGGAGATTGAATTCCTTCAACAATGATTTCCGCAGCACTCCCCTTATCTGGGCTATCTAATGGCTGATTTGTTTCAATAGGGGATTTTGGTTCCTTCGTTTCCCCTGTTTCTCCTTCTCCCTCACAAAAGTTGCAAGAGTTCCCTTCTTGCAATAATTCTGGAGTAGAATTTTCAACTTCTTGAAAGTCTTGCTCTTCAGTTTGACTATGCACCTCAGCACAGGCTATAGATGGTGATCCTGTTGCCTGAAGGGAACTAGTAGGCGATTTGGAAATGTTTTTCTTGAGGCCTACTGATGGCTGAGATTCTGTTTTCTTATAGATTTCGTCTATGAAGGTCGTTCGGCCAAGGGTCACCGGCCCCTTAGCTTTTTCAGGCTTGGATGGGGGTTTGATGTTCTTTTCTGGCCTTTTCTGCTTAGTCATGCACTCAAAAATGAACTACCAACTTCTATTCAAACAAAGCAAAAACAACCCTGTTAGGAAAGCGGATAGTGGAGCAGGTCTTTTACATGCTCCGCACGTAGGTTCTTACCTTCCGTTTTCAGGATCCAACTCCTCCCTAGCAGGCTCATACACTACTCTGAAAAAAACAAATGGCTACACTCTTTCCCCGGCAACGGCGCCAAAATGTAGAGCTATAAGAAGGGTCTCTTTCACCTCTAATTACCTCACATTAATATGTCAATTCGGGAGCGTTTTGTCATTACAAAGAGTGACTCAATCCGAGGCTATCATTTGTCAGAGTAATGCTAGTAGTACAGTGCTTAAGAAATACAAGAGTAAACGGATGCTTGCTTGTAACTAAATTACTTCAAAGAATAAATCACACACTCAGAAAACTTAACAATTTATCAGTCAAGGGTTCGGCAGTGATAACCCATCCCTTCAGAAACTGATGGAAAGGAAACTAGAGCATGGATCACGAGCCTGGGAGCTAGACAGTAACTGCCAATGCTCACTACAGCCTTAGATCATCTCTCACACCAAACCAACAACTGCAAGTAAATGGAACAGCAAAGCGAATAAAGGATTGAACAACAATTCCGGAATAGAACAGCAAGTCTAAAATGGAACAGCAATTGAAATAACTAAGTCCCGCGGGTTATAACCAATTAACTCAAATACTCTCTATGCAATCAAATAACATTCTTTCACTCCAAAGGCAATTCACACGAATCACACTAAAGGAACAGCAAAAACAATTAATGAATTAAGGAACAATACTAATAAATCGGAAACGCACACAATACATTGGAATAACAATCAACAGAAATACAATTGTGCTTTTAAATAGAACGCTATTGTTACTGAATCCAACGATTGTAAAGAACACTGCCTCAACAAATGTAAAACACGAATGTTCAGCATAACAGCTCCGTAACAAAACAGTAAGAACATACAATTAACTCCGAAAAGGATTAATAACTTGATGCAGAGTCAACACACGATTCTGTTGGTAAAAACCTCAATGATTCAACCTTTAACAGAGCATGTAACATGAGCTTATAGAACATACCGAATTACCAAATACAATGATAAACAAACCACACAGGAATAAAGCCGTAATGGTACAGAAGCAAGTGTCCTTCGGGGCCGGGCCCTTAGCCTCCAAGGATACACCGCTTGAAGTTAATCCAGTAGCAGGGACGAAATAATCACCAAACTTTCATTAATGCATCGGTCAAAAATACATTGAACCAGTTCTCAGCGAAACTTAATAATCAAAGCTGATGTTTTACAGAAATTACATAAAACATCTCTATATCTCCCTTATTCTAAACTAACAGTGCTGTCTCTTTATATAAAGATGACGGCGGAGATGTCCAAGTGACAAGGTAAATAAAGCAGCGATCCCTCAGGATCGAAGATCCTGAGGGATTCACCAAACTGTTTAACTCTTCATCCTGTCTTTCCGTTTGCGCTGAGCTGGTGTCTTCTCCTTCTTTTTCGAACCGATTTTCTTCGACCTGTTTATCCTTGTTTGCGTTCGGTTCTCGTCCAGAGGGACAGCAGTTATCTCAACTTTGTCCTTTCCTTTGGAACGGCAATCCCTCGTTTTCTCCTTTTCCTGTATAGAAAATAACCATTATCAGTGGCTAAGTCTTGCATATCAATTCTAATGTGTTTTGTTATAGTTCCTTATTACTTTCCAAATTCATGACACAAAAAGGTTCATAAATTCTATTAAAAAGCCACTGAAATAATGATCAAAAGCATACCTTTTTAGGACTCCACACCGTGGCTAGCCACTACATACATCCATATCTATGGTGATCTTAGATGAGTAGGCCACTAAGAACCTAAACCTTTACCCCTCAGCAAAACCGCATATGGATTTGAATAGTCCTTGGTTGGAGGAATTTGAACCTGAATCTGATTTTTCCCTACCTCTCCTCACACTTGGAAAGGCGCAATACTTTAAGGATGAAACAGAGGATGACATTATTAACAGTTTTATTAGAAATTAAATCTTTGTTGACTCTATTAGAGATCCAGGGGAAGAAGATGAGGTAGATGATATAAATATTGAACATTTGAAGACCACTCCGCATACTGATAACAATTCTATTGAAATTGAGCCAGGAAAACATTTAAACATTAATCCTAACTTTACTGTTGAACAGAACATATTGTTGATACAACTATTATAGAAATATAAAAATGCATTTGCATGGGACTATACTGATATGAAAGGAATCCATCCCATCCTATGCACTCACCGCATTTACGTTAAAGATGGCTACAAACCAGTTAGACAACCACATTGCCGAATGAATCTTGCACTTAAGGATATAGTGAAAGAGGAATTACAAAAACTCCTTAATGCTAACTTCATCAACCCCATTTCTGACAGTCAGTGGGTGTCTCCTCTTGTCATTGTTTCGAAAAAGAACAGCAAGTAGAGAATCTATGTAGACTATAGAGAAATTAACAAGGCTACCCAAAAGGACCATTTCCCTTTACCAATCAATTTCTTGTTTGAACCTATTAGAACTCGTATCATCTAAAATTGGCCTCTTGTATCACTCAACACTCATCTTGTATCAATACAATGCAACTCGAGTGACAGGTCGAGTTACACCACTCGATTGTCTCACCTGCTAGATCAACACAATAATCAAACCCAAGTCTTGGTTGTTGTCACTGTTTGAACCTATGCTCCATGTCAACTTGGGTGGCATCCTCCCAAACAACAAAATAAAACTATCCCTCGATACTTCCCTTACCTGATTACAACTTTGAGTAGGAAGCGAACCATGCTATAAGAGAAAACCCTAAAATCCCAAACCCCAATATCTTCTTCAGTTGTGTGACACCTACACCCTATCACGCTTATTTTCAACCTATGGTTGTTTTTAGATATGAACTCTTCTTATTTTATGCTTCCTTGCTCTCCTCTCCACCATTCACTTGGTTATGAAATATATATATATATATATATATGGGTCATGGGTGTTGAAGGTTTGTTACTCTTTAGTTTCCCAAGATAACATGTTGCCTATGCCATATCACATGGCACTCAGAAAACTTGTAGTATGCCCATGCCTTTAACCAATAACATGCCCCAAAACTTTTAACCAAATTTCCTCCTTTGTGCCTTTAACCGAATTCATCTCAACTAACACGTGACTCTCATGTCCTACAACTCATCTCCTTATACACAACATCCTCTCATTTGACAAAGTGACTCAGTTGGGCAATGACATGGCTTGCACCCATGCAACACCTTGTGGTCCCACCTCCTTCATGTGACATTTGGATCATGCTCCCAACTGCATTCTCCCACATACCCAACCTCAACTTGGTCAGTCCATATGTTAGGTTATGTGTGTTCACTCCATGCCACACATAAAACATGTGATCTCTACAAAATTCCCAAACCAGGAAACACTAAATTTCCCAATGAACACCATAGTACCAAATGTCACACTTACAAGCAACGAATGCCCCACACCCAATGAAAATGTCGCCAGACTCCCAATTATGGATGAGGCATGCGTGCCCATTACTTTGAGGGTCTGGCATTCTCCCCCACTCAAAACTTAATGTCATCCTCGACAACAGTCCAATGAGAAAACTCTCCAAGTCATCGACTAAATTCCAACTTCCATATGAAGCGCTAAACCAGGGACCCTACCTCCATCTTTCATCTACTAATGAACACCGCTATATGCCTCCATGTGTTGGATCCCCTCTATTTCCAATTAATCAAGTAGTTAATATAATTATAGCACCAAATCCACAAGAAATAAAGTCACCACACAAGTGCAACCACCTTGAATCACAGTGGCATCCATGTAGCTCCTTAATCATCCTGCTCCCCTCAGATGAAGGTACCCTAAGGAACTCCACCATATTGACACACCATCTAGAAAATGATAGCAATCCAACCTCTCATGGCTCAATGTGAAGGTGAGGCAGGGTATTCATCCAAACCACCACCTACATCTCCATCATCCACATGTCTTGATATAAAAACACCTTCATGCCTCTGTGTCATATACATCAACAAAGAAACATGGGATTTGATTCTTCCATATTTCTCCTCTATGAGTTGCTCCAAATATGAATCATGGGTCCATTCTTTCTCTCTCCAAGGGTCTTCATGGATGAACCAATCTCTTCCTTGGCTCACATATACCAAGGTACATATCCTCCCTGGACACTCTCATAGATCAAGGGTGTCTCCATTGTCTACTCTATGGAACAATCAAGCATCCTTTTCCCCTCTACAACTCTTTGTCAGCTTGGTGTCAGTGTCATTCCTAGGATTCTATTTATTGAAGATGCTAAGATTTGTGAATGTTGTAAAATAATAGTTTCTACACAATCTATCTGTGCATGTGCTAAAACACCTCCATACAAATACCAGTTTATATTTTCAATCATGTGAATAAAATTCACCCCAACTCTTAAATCTATGCCCCCTCTCATGGTTTGTTGTAGCACCCTTCTCCCACATTTACCCAAGCTAACTAGCCCATTAGGGTAAACATGTGACGAGAGGCTACTAGGATGTGATTCAACTCCCCAATTACAACTAAGGAAGTGAAACCGAGAAAACACAACCAAATTGACCTTCTACACATGCTAAAGAACCTTTAGGAGCCAACCAACCCTTCCAGGTGACCAACCCCTGAGGTAACTTAGAATTTTACTGACCTATAGCCCTAGTCACTCCCTTGCCAAGCCCTCCAAGTGACTGAGAGTCCCAATCGCTCCCATGAGCTAGCCTGAGTGCGACTGCAGCCTTTTTATGCCAGTGTTATGCTAGAAAATATGATATTTAAGGCTAATTTCAATGGCTAGGACACAATAACTTCCCATAAACTCCATGAAACTTCCAGAACTCATAAAATACATGAATACAATGCTTTTGATAACAAACTTGACCAAGGAATTGACTGGAACTCCACTAGCCATGATAGATATTTCGTCAAACATATCACAAATATGCATTCTATAGGTTAAAACAACATATCTAAGCATAGAGGTCTCATACTTATTTGAGAATCACTAAGATTCATTGATGCCTTATCACATTAACTGAATTATCATCTATTAGGTCATATATTCATTTTTCATTCATATATAATTCAAAGCATGATGAGAGCAATACATCATTACTTTCATATAACATACTCATAACCAGCATATAAACAACAGAAATAAAAAGGATACAATGAACATAAATTCCACATATGAACCAATACATTTACACATGAAATACCAAGGAGAAGAAACTCTTATTAGTGAATGAAAAATCCAACCATGTTTGGGACTTCCACGTACCACCAGACCATAGATTGGTTGAACCAGATATTTCTTTCACCCAATGACCCTCGTGCCATATTCCAAGCATGAATGTGGGACTCATAACCAAAATAAACCAGGGATTCTTGAGGCTAAACCACCTCACCCTCATCAATAGAACCAAGATTTACTTCGATCCACACTAGATCACTAGGACCTGAACAAGCATGGATGCCACTAGATTTGTCCACCTACACCGTGAGGAATTTTATTTTCTCCTAGTCTCTAGGATTTACCACAATCCAAAGTCTGGTCCAGGGATCACTAGGCCATAATCGGGACTCTAGTCTCCAGGATTTAAAATATGTCCTACCATTCACTGGTCGAGGATTCCTAAGCTTGATCAAGACTCCACCCTCTATACTTTACCACAATCCCCACCGGATCAATAGGCATGGCCGAGGATACACACTTCTAGGATTTACCATATATCCCGTCATTCATCGATCGAGGATTCCTAGGCCCACTGAGGCACACAATACTAGATTTACTGCAACCCATATTTCGGTTAAAGGGTGACTATGCCAGTGGCTTTACCGCAATCCACAATTTGGTTCAGGGAACACTAGGCCATGTGTTCCCTCTTTTGGAGATCCACCTCACTCATTTTTTAATCCATATGGAAATCTAGCTCAACCAAAACATGAGAACTCAGTCAATAGCTGATGTGATACTGAAAATAACTCTGATAGACCAGGTATCTTTGACTAAAAATGATTCAAGTGACACCGCAGAAAGGTCGACTCAGGTTTACTTCCCTTGAAAAAAAGTACGACTCAAATGTGACTGTATGGTAGCATATGATAACTTTGTATAAGTTTGTCATGCAAGAGTCATAATCAAACTCTCCATGTGATTGGAAGAGATAACCAACCGAAGGTGTACTGACTCAATGAAAATTTTATGGCTCTCTTAAGTCAAAATAAAGCCCATCCCAATGGAGGAAAGTTTTTTTTTAGTGCTTTTTTCAAGGGAAACATGGCTGAATTTTATTGCCATCAATTATGGAAGTAATGTCCCATTCCTGCTCTTTTTGAAATATAAATAAATAAATAACATCTTTTTCATATTTAAAATTCTGAAAAATAAACAAAACAAAAAAATTAAAATTAAAAAAAAAAAGCCTATGGTACAGTGGAAAGAACGAGTGTCCAAATACAGATGCGGTAGTTCCTGGCACTAGAACATTCCTATGCTCAATGCAAGGTGATGAAACTGGATAAATACACTCAAAGGAATGTTCTTTACACAAGCATAAGGTGTCAAGTCACAGAGGCTAAGTGATTGCATGGTTGATTTTGTAGAAAGACATGGTCAAAAAGTGAATTATACATGAGTCCAAATGAAGTCGGATTAAGGAAAAAAGTTACAAATATTCAAGATGCAATGCAGCAGTATAAATCAACATGTGAGAGCCCTTAGGGTATAAAGCTAGAAAATAGCGAAGAATAAGGATAATGAACCTTCATCAAAAAATTCATGGTGGGACCAAAGAGGACTCTTGAGCCTACTCAATCTTTGCATAATGAGAAACATATGCTAGCGAGGATCTAAATAGGAAGCCCATGTAAAGGATGTCTCTACCATTATGTCATGATTTTATAATTCAATGAGTTAAAGTGGCTTAAGAATCATAACACAATGGGGTCGACCCTATGGAAACATATCACAGTATGAGGTTAGAATGCATAATGAAACAGAAAAAGTAATCTTCCCTAACCTATATGCTAGTGACTAAAATTATACCTTCCATCATGGGTCAGCGATCATGGAACTGAATTGGTGAAAATAATCTCAAAATATTCATTTTACCCTCAAATACAACCTATCCCATTACTCAAATCCAAAAGGTCACAAAGTTTATAAAATTTGTGAAAATAAAAACATAAACTTTGTAAAAGTGGGTTTTTTTTTTAAATTTAAATTTCAACTATAAATAGAACCTTTTTACTTACCAAGCCTCATTTTTGTTTTACATAATTAAGTGCTATAGAGCTCTAGATAAAAATGCTCACAACCAAAATTCACCAAATCTCTTAGCCAGAACATCAACCAATCTTCCAGGTAATCCTCAAATTCGATTTCTCAATGAAATTTTACGCAATTCAAGTGTTTTTTCACGAAATTTGACTGTAGATATTTTGTTTTTAAGATTTAACTCTGCATGTATGTGGTTCACATACGGTGAATTCGTGTATTAGGAAGCCCTATATGTGACTATGTATGAAGGGAACCCATGTACGCGCAGTCTGAGATCTAAAATCATGATTTTTAATGGATGAAAATGCTTGATCTTGCAGGATGACAATTAGTTAGATGGAAAGAGAGCACATTGAAGTGGATAAAGAGGTTATGAATGATCCATTATCACTGCACGCCTTGAGAGGGTCTAGATTGTTAAAGTTTTTCAAAATTCAAAACATGAAAACCAACACAAAATTGTTGGAGATGCTCGTTAATTACTGGGATTCAAAAGAATATGCATTCATGATTGATTAAATGCCCTTGAGAATTGAAGTAGAAGATATATATTTCATCACTGGACTTTCCCGGAGAGGAGAGCCATTATATTTTCAAGGGAAGGTGAGAGGGGGTCTTAATTTGGATGATTACATTCACATTTACTGCCCTCTAAATACCGATAACGTTGGGTCACATATCCAAATCAAGGATGTGTGAGACTTCCCATAAATATTCTCCCTTTTACCATTGTGAGGGTAGCAGGTTCAACTTCATTACACCAAGCTTCTCTTCCTACCATGACTTTGGCAGTGGATTGACTTACAATAGTTTTTGACTCATGCATAGCCCTTCTGACCAATATGAAAAAGAAACCCTGTTCAATCAAGAAAGGTAAAACAAAAAAATTTGGGTATGGTACCATTCTTTGTACATTTTTCTTTGAGACAATACCATGAATTCGACCCAAAGTGACTTCCACCATCAGCAGGCCTAGATATCCACAGATAGCTAGATGGGTTGATTTAATGAAGAGACTAGGGGATGGCATTTGATGAAAATTTCTTCCTTTGGTGGGAACAACAAGTAATTTCTATCGAGGACTACCCATATGCAGGCATGGATTTCCATGCAGATCCAGATCTGGTGCTTCCACTTGGCACTGCATAGGGTGCCTTCGGTAAAATTTGTTTAATATTTTATGATTATTTTATCTTTTTTGGATTTCAAAAATATGAATTGAAAATTATTTTTGATGAGACAAATATATTATAAAATTGTTTGATCATGATACAGATGTTGGACCAGTGAGACCCTCAGTTCTACCCAGGAAAAAGCGTCGTGGGAGAGACGTAGAGAGTGACGCAGCTAAGACTGAGAGATTTTTCAATGCAATGCAGAGGAACTTGGAGATTCTAACTCACCAAGTTCCTATGTAAGTAGTAGAGGACCTACCGGAGGCGATACAGAGACACGTGGTAGCGATACCACGAGATTGGGTGTGGCTCTTCCGAAGGGTGGCTAATTCCATCATCTTCTTCTGTGATGCTCATCTAGGGCAGGGCCCACAGGCATAGATTATAGATGATTTTATCTTTTTTGATGGACATGATTAGGCTTAAGCCCTAATTTTTTAGGACATTTTTTTCAGATTTTGTATACTTTTGTACATATAACTTATATCTATATACAAACGGTTTCATGATGTGATGATCATATATACAGATTATTTTTTATTATTTTTTATTTTAATGTGATGAATGATTAATATGCCAATCTAATGCTTGGTTAGCTATGGAATTAGCAAATTCGTTTTCTGGTCATGGAATATGAATAAATGTGATAAAATTAAATGATATTTGTAATAAACACACTCTTAGAAATTGGCGATATAAATAAGGATCTCTCACATGATAGATGTTGTTTAATTAAGACACCACCAGTTGCGAATCCAAGTATACTACTAACGATTCAACACCAAGAGATATTTCTTCAGATAATAAGTTGACAACGGCAGTATATTTGGCCACATTTTTTGAAGCAAGGCCGATACATATGCCTCTTGAAACTAACAACTAGCTGGATGGATAGTAAATTACCCAAGTTGCAGAATCCAAATTCTGGGTATGTCGACTAGCACCATCGACGAACCCTAGATATACCATATCATCCATTGATACCTGCCAAAGCAGATCAAAAAATATCAATATCACTATGAAACCTATAGGAAAATATGCACAAATATATACAATATCGACAAGACAACGAAAAATCTTGGAAAAATCCTAGGCATAATACTTCTTAATATAAAGCCCATTTCTGGGCTCCTCCAACTTGTTTCCATCGAAATCAACCAATTCGTAAGCTCCCTTATTCAATACCTTTTTAACGATAAAAGGATCATACCACACGAGTTTGAACTTTTCTTTTCCCAAGGCGTCTTTGTCTTGGTCATAGAATAGGACACGGTCACCTTCAGAGAAAACCCTAATATGCAAAGCCTTACCATATTGGATTTTCACTCTCTTTTTATGAGCTTCATTGATTGTGGTTGCGTATGGATGTTGCTCATCAAGACATTCCAAATGAACGAGATTTTATTCAAGACTAGATGTGTCCGAAAGAAGTTCAATAACTAATTTAAGAGAAGGAATCTAACATTCCATCGGGAAGATCGATTCCAAACCATAAACTAATTGAAAAGGAGTGAAACCTGTAGTGGTCTTAACATACATCTTATATTCCCAAAGCATAGGATATAAAATGATGTGCCAATTGGATCAACCCTTATTAATTTTCCTTTGCAAGATAAATTTCAAGGATTTATTCACGGCTTCCACCTGACCATTGGCTTGAGGATAGTAAGGAGATGAATTCTCCTACTAGAAACCCAATTTGAGAGCTAATTCAATCATAATCTTATTATGGAAATGACTACCATGGTCAGTAACAATCTCCTTTGGAATATCGAAATGAGAAATGACTTGGTTGAACAGAAACAGGGTTGTTTTCTCACCATAATTTGTGAAAGTACGCATAGCTTCGACCCACTTAGTAAATTAGTCCACTATTATGATAATATACTTATGACCCTTTGTCAAAGGCAGGTTACAAGTTGTAAAATCAATACCCCACTTTGTGAAATGATTGACGGTGATAACAAGAAAAAGCAAAGCTAGATGAGCCAAAAATAGCCTGCACCCAAGATTTTTTGGGCTGTAGCAAGCCTAGATAGTTGCCCACCACAAGATCCAATGTGGCAGTCATTCAGAATTGACTTAGCTTCTTCTAGGGTTAAGCGGTGTTTAAGGATTGAGTCAATCCCGTGATGATATAAAGTGTCACCAATAATAATATAACTTTTAGCAAGGTGACACAATTTTGTACACTCGTCCTTCGAAAAAGTGAGAGGAAATTTTGAAGTCTGAAGATATATTATGATATCTCCATACCAAGGATCTTGTGAAGAAATAAGGAAGAGATGCTCATCAGGAAATTATTTTTCATAAACAACTTCTTATATACAAGGTAACTCCAAGATTAATTCCACAAATAATAAATATTTCGTAGATTTTGTTTACATGAACTCAAGATCGAATTCTTGTAAAATAAAATCCATATTTTATATTTTACCCCAATCACTCGCGTATTGAGAACAAATTGAAATGGGTTGACAATAGCCAGGAATTTTTTTTCTAAGCATAATATAGTGTCGAATTCACTAGATAGGATGAACAACTGCCAAAGCTAATTTCTATAGAGGACAGTATTGCAGTTCAGGACCAACCAAGCCTCGACTTTGATAATAAATCATGTGCTCACAGAGAGAATTTTCCTCCTGAACCAGAACCATACCTATGGTTGGTTATACCGCAACAAGATATAAGAGGAAATGCCTGCTATAATAAGGTGGACTCAATAAAGGAGCAGAGCTTAACGCTTTTTTCAAAGAATCGAACGAGCATTGAGCGAAATCGTTCCATACAAATGGAACTCTATTTTTCAGAAATCTCATAAATCCCTTTGTAATCTCAACCTAATTGATGATAAATCTCCTCAATAAATTGGCTTTTCCTTGGAGTCTCTGAAGTTGACGGATAGTGGACGGGAGAGGCAATTGAAGTATTGCCTCAACATTGAAGGGATCTACACAAATACCTTTGATAGATACAATGAATCCCAATAACCAAATAAATGTGATAGGGAAAACACATTTATTTAGATTAAACTAGATTTTATAATAATGACATCATTTGAAGATAAAATGAATATGGTGAGGATGATCAATTCTCTTTCGAGAACAAGAAACTAGGTCATAAAAATAAGCTTCGATCATATGTTTGATATTGTGCAAAGTGTAAGACATGGCCGAATGAAAAGTTGCTCCAACATTTTTAAGGCCAAAAGGCATATTTTTGTATGCAAAGTTACCCTAGGGGCAGATAAAAGTTTTCTTATATTGATCTTCATGATGGATAGTAATTTTATTATATCCCAAGAAACCGTCCATGAAGGTGAAAATCTCATTTCCCAAACATTCATCAATAATATGGTCACTAAAAGGCGTGGGGGAATTACCTTTTGGACAAGCCTTATTTAAATCCCTAAATTCAATACATATGTGAATCGTTTCTTGATTTTTATCAACAGGGACTATATTCGAGACCCACTCAGTTAACAGAATGGGGTATATGAAACCCGCCTTTAGCATCTTCTCAACCTCGGGTTTGATAGTTGCCACTTTCATAGGGTTTACCCATCGAAGCTTTTGCCTTATAGGCTTAGCATTCTCACAAGTCTTGATATAATGTTGGACTATTGATGGATTAATTCCAAGCACTTCCTCATAAGACCAAGAAAACACATCACGAAACAGAAAACACATCGCAAAACTCTTTGAAAATATCGGTATAAGTCTGAATTTTTTCAGGGGAGCACTTGGCTCTAATGAAAATATTCTCAATTATATTGGGATCTCTGGTGATGTTCACCGGAATAGTTTCCAAAATAATAGACATGTTAGCTTCAGCAAAAGTCTATGTTTGAGTCAAATGGTTTAAGATTGTACGGACATTTCTAGTTGAAGACGGACTAAACAAACTTGATTCAACTTGATGCAAGTCTGGGAGAAAATATGACCGATGATGCAAGTCATCCCACAGTATTTCTACACTCCTCATTTCTTCTAGGATTTCCTCTTCAGATGGTAAGATAGTGTCAAGGAAGTACATAAAGGAAGTAGAGTCAAGAGTCCATATAATAGCCACATCTCCATCCAAATCCTCCGGTGTAAGAGAAGTAGGATCGAAATACACAGTGTTAACTATGAATTGATAAGAAATTTCAACTGCGGGCATGTGTTATGCCATTCCACCCACTTTCCCATCCTCTAATGTGGTTGTAGAGGAGGGTAAGGGCCAAGGCTTCAAAAAATAATGAGTTAGGAAGAACTCTCTTTGATAAGGGGCCTTGGATAATGAAATGGCATTGATTCTAGCAGTAGGATCAGGAAGATCAAAAGTACCCATCAATAAGGAGTACATTCTGACTCATAAATTCTCCACGGGTGGCTTGGAATCCTTCACTATAGGAATGATAGAATCAAAATATGCATTGGATTATTTCGGAGAATAAGCCATCTGATCAATAGTAACCATTATCCCTTCATGGGGAAATCATAGGATGGGAAATAATGATGATACAATGGCATAAATTTCATAAATCCAATTTCATCCCAATAAAATATTATAATCCAAATTAGCATCAACTATTTCCACCTCGATATTGGCCACCTTTCCCCCAACACAGATGGGAAAGGTTGGAACAATTCCATGTGGCCTATGAGAATGACCATCAAATGTATTCAAGACAATAGGTGAAAGAACAACTTGAGGAGATCTGATAGCCTTCTAATAACAATCAACATGACGCTTGTGGAAGCTCCCTCGTCAACTACAATTCGAAAGATATTAATTTTTTGATATGTAGATTTGATCTGGAAAGCCATGTGATGAGGGAGTCTCTTATTAATATTTGACATGTCAAATGTAATTATAAGAAATGTTTTTAGATCTATCGCCCCGATCACAGTGAGCAACACACTCCTTTGTGTGGGGTGTTGGGTGCCATTTTTGTACTCATTTCCTACATTTATTTCCCTCATTTTTACCTTGTGACCTCAAACCTTGGGACTGCCTTTGAATTTTTCCCTTCTTCTTTATCTTAAATAGTGTCGTTTTTCTATATTTCATTATCTTTATATTTTCATTAATTATTATGATGAATTGCCTCATTTTTGTGGCTAACTAGGATAAATGTTGGAGGGATTTCTTTGGTCTTTCGTTGTTCTTCCAAATGTTACTTTTAGCATAAGAGACCTAGAACATGAGGCGTACAAATTCATTTGGAAGTATGTTGTTACAATGAGTTGTTACACTACGATGTTGTTACACCATGGTGCTGTTAAAGACCCGCTATTATGAAATGTTGTTACAGTCATGTTGCTGATTGGGTACCGTCAACTTTCGGATGTCGACTTGTCCTCAATTGCTGTTACGCTATAGTTTTTTCTTTCAAAGACGGTTGTAGGAGTCATTACATATTGTATTTTAGAATGGAAAATTTTAGCTAATTTTGATTGTAATCAATATTTTCCCAATAATACCTTTTATTAAGGGAATTGGTTGTAACTATTTTTATCTTATTTTGATCAGCATGAGAACCGTAAGATTCTCATGACTGATCCGTTCCTCATTTTTCTAAACATGTAACCATTATATAGCTCTCAACCCTTGAGGTCAGGGGGTTAGAGAATAATATTATCACCTTTTGGCTCTATAGTTTTGGTTACCATAATACAAAGATATCACGTTGTTGTTGTTACATGTGTTGTTTGGTTTAATTCTTATTTAGCTTCCATCTCTTCGTGCGCCCTGCTAGGGAGGAAGGGTCCTCCTCTTTAGTAGGGACTGTAGTGGTAGGTATTTGTAATATATTTCTTAACTGCTTTACGCATTGGTGTAAGTGTTGATTGTTGTTGTTCTGGCTGTAAGTAGATCTCCTTCAGTTTCGATACTTATTATGTTGTTACATGGATTGATTAGAAATACTAGCTGGTGTAATTATTGTGTGGTGCGCTAGGCATTGGTATTAATTAAGGAATGGTTACATTCCTATAGATCATTTTTATTAATTCACGAGTGTTAATTCCCAGCAATTGATTCAGCAATGATTCCTCTTTATCTTGATTTTGCGTCTGGTTTGACGTATCGGCACAGAGAGTGCAAGTGTCATTGAAATAAAAGACGTCCCTAGATTGATAATTTATGTGTATCGTCTTAGTCATTTAACAGTGATAAATATATTCCAACATTTTTGCATTGTTTTCGGGAATGGCAGTAACAATTCAATCAACCAGAATTATTTGTTTGATGGTAGTTTGTTCCTAGTCAGCAGTTTTTGGGCGGTAAGACAAGCATCGCTCTAACATACTTGAGCGAGCTCACCATTGCTACGCTAGGAAACTTAGAAGTGTGAGTTTTTGGTGTTTTTATTTAGCATGTTTTCAGCTATATAGTTGTTGGGCAGTAAGACAAGAGGTAAGAACATGTGCATCGCTCTAACATACTTAGGCGGGCCCACCGCTGTAGAAACTGAAGCACTTGTAGAAAGGCTTGATACACATAGGGTGAACGTGTTCTAGTAGGACAATATAGAAAACTAAAACACACCCCACTCTAACAAACTACAGGAAATACAGGTCGTAAAAAGGAAAACAAGAGTGTAGACTTGGGAAGAAAGACATTATTTGGGGATCTTATCTCAAAAGCATAAAAGGAACAGTTTACTTCATACATATATAATAGGAATACGAGACCACAGAAAGTTGCTACTATATCAAAGCCTGAGGCATCAGTACCTTCTGTGTCTGGACCTCATCACCCTTCAAACTACATATCCACTCATGAAATCAAGACTCCAAATCTAAAACAACAATGGAAACCCATTGATCAAAATCCAAAAATTGAAGGAGAAGGGGAGACGAGTGAGGAGCATCAAGGGCCCAAGGAACAACATTTATATTATCATCATTTAGATGCGGGTAGTGCGGTGAAGCAACTGGTCCTGGAACATCTTGATCCTTTATTTATTTTTCAATCCCCTTCATATTCCGAGGTCATTTCATCCCATCATGAAGGATCAACCATGGGGGATGAAATACTAAAACAGATGGTATTGTTACTTTTGAATTCCTCGATATTGGAGACACGAGATGAAGCTCCTATGAAGAACATTCATTTATCATCTCTCCTATCCTTCCAAGGGATGGTTGTTGAATATCTTGATACCTTTATGTTCGAGTTTGATTTTTTGTGTAGGAGTTATGACTACACTTCAGACGCCCAGAAGCTAAAATTGTTTCCTGCTACTTTGAAAGGAGCAGCATTAAGATAATTCATGGGACTGGGTGCTAGCACAATCAGAACCTAGAGTGACATGAAGGAGGCATTCCTTGTTAAGTATCAGGATTATTGTCGAAGCATGGATTTGAAGGAAGAAATATTCATAACTACATATAAGGAAGAGGAGATCTTGGAAGACTACATGGAACGATTCCATTATAATTTACAAAGGTCTAAGTTTGGTGACTTAGCCCCAGAAATCCTAAAAATAATATTTTTAAGAAGTATAATAGATGGCAATCTGGAGAATTTTAATCTATTGGGAAAAGGAGACATATCACAGGAATCACTTGAAGAAATAATGAAGCTCTGTCTATGGAGTTCAAGAGGATCGGTCAAGGGAAGAAGTTCAGTTCAGGACCATTCAGTTCGGATATAGAAGTCCACAAGTGGAGGAGTAAATAGAGAAGATATTGGGAATCTATTTGAGGATTTTAAAATCGACCTCCTTAGTACTCTATCTTCCCAAATCACCACAGTAAAATTCAAGAAAGCACAAGCAGAAGCTGAAGCAACTTTGGCAATATTTTGTCGTCGATGCAAAAAGAAACATTTAGAAAGGGAATGCAGAATAAATAGTGCCAGCTTGTGCAACATCTGTGAATTGGCGCATTCCACTGGTCAATGCCCAAAACTACCCAGACTGAAAGTAGTGTTTAAGGAATCAAGTGAGGATGTCCAGCCTTCCTAATTTATTAGATCAAAGAGACCAAGGCAACCGTGACCTACAAGTATGCCTCCAAATTTTTCCTATTTTAATCCTTGGAATAATGTTTATAATGGTCAGCAATTTCCAAATCCATATCCTACTTTTTCCGCAACACAATTTCCTTTTCCCTAGAACCAGTGGCCTTCCCCTCCACCAATGCAATATCCTCCATCACAATATTATCCTTGGAGTCAGAATTGGAGAGGCAATGGCCAAATTCCAGTGCCCCCTGCACTACCAATGCAGCAACAATTACAACTGCCTCCTCTTCAAAATCCTCCACCTCCTGTCCGACCCCAATTACCTATGAAACCTAACCCCAGTCCAAATAATAAGGCATCTTAGAGAATAGACACCCTGAATACTTTCCAGACTTTTATTACTGCTATTTGATCGGGAAAATTAATCATACATGGTCATACTTCCATCATTACCAAGGAAGAATGTGAGTCACCTAGAAAGGATATAGTCGATTCTAAAAAATTTGTTACACCTGTAATAGCCTATACAACACATGTTGTTACACCTGTAGTAGCTAGCTCGGGAAATCTTGTTGTTTCTACATCATCCAACCCGAGCAGGGTTGATGCACCTGTGATAGTTGACTCAGTTGTTAGAGCTCAAGATCCTCCATACCCTCAACGATTAATTGAAACCAGGCCAACCTCACAAAATGAATTTGAGTTTCTCAAGGAAATACAAAATATGTATATGTGGATTCCATTGTTACAAGCTCTTAAGGAAGTACCTATCTATGCCAAAACAGTGAGAGATTTGTGTGTCAAAAATCCTGGAAGGAAGCCGAAAGACCTTGCTACTATCCATGTTATGGGAAATATATTCGAACTAATGAGTGATCATCCTTTGTTGTCTAAATATAATGACCCAGGGAATCCTACAGTGATTGTCCATATTGATGACCAACCCATAACCAACACTCTGATTGATTTAGGGGCAGCCATTAATGTAATGACCAAGGACTTCATGGATTCAGACCTACACCTACAGTGCTTGAATTAGCATATAGGTCCCGTGTCAAGCCTAAAGGAGTGATAGAATATGTGGTGATCATTGTAGCTTCTTGGAAATATCAGACTTATTTTCTCAATTTAAAAACTAAATCCAACCTGGGGGGTTATCCTTTAATCTTGGGAAGACCATGGCTAGCCACTGCAGATGCATATATCAGATGTAGATCCAGATCTATGGTGATCTCAGATGGACAGGCCACTAAGAACCCAAACCTTTACCCCCCAGTGAAACTACATATGGATTTTAATAGTCCTGGCGAGACGAATTTGAACCTGAATCTGATTTTTCCCTACCTCTCCTCACACTTGGAAAAGCGCAATATTTTAAGGATGAAATAGAGGATGAAATTATCAATGGTTTTATTAGAAATTCACTCTTTGTTGCCTCTATTAGAGATCCAGGGGAAGAAGATGAGGTATATGATGTAAATATTGAACATTTGAAGACCACTCTGCATACTAACAGAATTCCTATTGAAATTGAGCCTGGAAAACATTTAAACATTAATCCTAACCTGACTGCTGAACATAACAGATTGTTGATACAACTGTTACAGAAATATAAAATGCATTTGCATGGGAATATACTAATATGAAAGGAATCCATCTTGGCTTATGCACTCACCGCATTTACTTTAAAGAGGGCTACAAACCAGTTAGACAACCGCAACGCTGAATGAATCCCGCGCTTAAGGAGATAGTGAAAGAGGAATTACAGAAACTCCTTAATGCTAACTTCATCTACCTCATTTTTGATAGTCAATGGGTATTCCACTTGTCATTGTTCCAAAAAAGAATAGCAAGTGGAGAATCTGTGTAGACTTTAGAGAACTTAACAAGGCCACCCAAAAGGACCCTTTCCCTTCACCATTTATTGACCAGGTCCTGGATACTCTCTCTGGGAAAAAAAAAATTTCATTCCTGGACGAGCTTAGTGGCTATAATCAAATATATATTGCCTCGGAAGACAAGGACAAGACAACCTTTACCTGCCCATGGGGTACCTTTGCATGCAAAGTCCTTCCCTTTGGCCTCTACAATGCACCAACAACTTTTCAAAGGGAAATATTGGGTATCTTTTCAGATCTCTTGAATCATTGTCTCAAAATATTCATGGATGATTTTATACCCTATGGAGATGCCTTTGAAACATAATTAGGTAATTTTTAAAAGGTGTTAGAACATTGTGTATAAACTAATGTTGCTTTGAGCACTGAGAAGTGTCACATGATGACCAAGGGGATTTTTTTGGGGCATTTCATTTCGACAGATGGAATTAAGGTAACCTTGCAAAAATTGAGGTAATATCCAGAATCCCAACTCCCAGAACTCAAAAAGAGGTATGTAGCTTTCTGGAACATGCAGGGTACTATAGGAGATTTATAGAAAAAATTTCAAAGATTGCATCCCCTCGATTTTCTTTGCTCATGAAAGATGTGGAATTTGTGTGGACAAGGAAGTGTGAGAAATCCTTTTTGAAGTTAAATAACTGTGTAAGAGAAACACCTATTTTGCGAGGACCAAACTGGAAACTGCCATTCCATATTGCTACAGATGCATCTGACATAGTTGTGGGTGTTATTTTTGGGTAGCTGGAGGAAAATAAACCTTACGCAATTTATTACATCAACAAGAATTTAAATCCAGCTGAGCTCAACTACATAGTGATCATGAAGGAATTCCTTGCAGTAGTGCATCCTGTCAACAAATTTCGACACTACATCACCGGGTATCAAGTATTTGTACACACTGACCACGTTGCAATTCAATTTTTAATGAATAAACCTATTACCAATGGTTGAGTCACACAATGGTTATTACTGATACAAGAATTTGATCTCACTATTTTAGATAAACATGGAAAATATAATATGGTTGTCAGTTTTCTTTCTAGGTTAACTATAGGTGATAACTGCACTCCTACTAAGGATTATTTTTCAGATGAATATATTTTTTCCATATCTTCTCACTCACCGTGGTATGCAGATATAGCCAATTATCTTGCTGCAGGAAAATTCCCACACCATTTATCTTCCAGAGAAAAAAATAATATCATACAGCAGAGTGCCACTTAGTCCTGGATAGAGGGAAATATCTATCACACCAGACCAGACTTTTAGATTCGGCGTTGTGTTAGAGAAGATGAGGTTTTTTATATCTTGAAATACTTTCATAAGGAGCCCTGTGGAGGGCACATTGCGTACAAAAGGATGGGATATAAACTACTCTCAACAGGGTACTACTGGCCAACTATATTCCAGGATGCCAAGAAGTTTGTGAAGGGATGTGATAGCTGCCAAAGGATAGGCCAACCTCTGAAATCAGATGAGATGTTGTTACAACCTCAAATAGTGATAGAGTCATTTTAGAAGTGGGTCATGGATTTTGTAGGGCCAATTAATCCTTCATAACAACAGAGATCATACATATTGGTCTGTACCGACTACGTCAAAAAGTGGGTCGAAGCAAAGGCACTAACTAGAGCTATAGAGTAGGTTGTTTTAGACTTATTGTTTGAAGATATTTTTGTTCGCTTCAGGATACCCAGGGAGATAGTGATGATTGGGGGGGGAGCCACTTCACATATCATTTGATCCAGAAACTAGTTGTGAAGTATGGAATTCATCACAAGATCACTTCACTTTATCACCCACAAGAAAATGTTCAAGTGGAGAGCACCAACAAAATTATTGAGGTAAGTTTGACAAAGACAGTAGCCAGCCACCAAATAAATTGGGCCGAAAAACTTACAGAGGTACTTTGGGCTTACAGAACAACATGGAGGAATACTACAAACTTCTCACCATACGAATTAGTGTATGGTAAGAATCATTTATTCCCCAGATAGTTCGAAATAAAAATATGGAGAACAACATTACGGGTCAATCTGGATTTAAGCTCAACACAAAGACAACATTTGAATCATCTCAATGAGTTGGAAGAGAAATGTTTGGCTGCCATGCAACAGACAGAGATCATTCAGCAGCAAAGATCTAGATGGCATTACCTAGTTCATTAAGAAGAAGAAATTTCTGAAAGGAGATTGGGCTCTCTTGTACGATTCAATATTCAAGGATTTCTAAGGCAAGTTTTGCACCAGATAGCTAGGTCCTTATGAAGTAGACACGGTCTTTGACAATGGGACTGTACGATTGGTTACCATTGATAGTGCTAAGACATCGTTACTAGTTAATGGGCACCGTATGAGGTTATATCATCAACATGCTTTGAAGGAATCATTTGTTAACATTGTCACGGATTTTGATCTTTATGTTACAACAGCAGGGGGGTGCTCCCTTATGGAGCCTGAAATTTGAATTCCAATAAGTGTAGCAGCTGAAAACCACTATTACACCTGTTAAAAAAAATCAATAATAATAATAATAACAATAAAAATCTGATTGTGAAAACCTCTTTTTCGGGTATAGTCAGACAATTTGTAACATTGAAGACCACTTTTGTGGCAGTTGTTACACCCAGTTTTTTTTCTTCCCTTTTCAAAAACATCATCCTTTCTTCCCTACATATTTCACAAGATGATGTTACCCATTCGTTTTATGTATCTATTTTTCCTAATTATTATGTTTTCTAATGGATAGCACAGCGGCTGCCTTGGTTGTTACATATGTAACAACCGACAGCCATGAACAGTGTTTCCTATCTCGTCGTCATCCTGACATGCAGCAATAATTACAACATTCAAGCATGACCTCCACGACCACTGGAATCAATTATAACATCACATTAAATTCCTCCTTCACATCATCTCAGGTACGTGATTTAAAAAGGTAACATCATCATTTAATAATTTGATGATTAATGGAAATTTATGACATTCCTTTGATGGTCTCGGGTGGCCGTCATCATTAAAGTTGTGGGGGGATAAATCTCGTAATCATTGCAAGCAATCTGTTAGCCTCGAAATTGTCATTAATCCCGCATGCATCGAATTAAATAAAACGATAACCAATTATGAGAAGATATGGCCGAAAAATGGATTTGTACTTAAAGCCCATCATTTTCCATAATTATGCACTAATGTAGGAATGTGTGAAGTACGAATCAGCAATTTGAAAATCTTTTCACCTTTCATCACCTCCCTTAGCTGAATTCTTGTATCATCCGCCGAAATTCTCAATCCAGGATAAGTAGAGCAGGGTGTTGGGAGATAACAAGCAGTGCGGCGATATCATGGTTGGTCGACGTTAAGGAGTGATTCAGGGTAACAGCAAGATGGGAGGATCAGCAGTGAGACATGAGCCGAAATCCATTGAAGTTGTTAGCCACCTATAAAAATTTTGTCAAGAAAATAGGTGGCTAAATATTTTTCTGAGCCTTCAAGAGATCATTTCCTCTGAAAATATCTCATTCTTGAAGCCTCTGCATGCCCTTTGCCTTTGATAAGATCTTCACTACTGTTTCCATCAAGAAATCCTCACTGTCTATGAAAAAATTATACTCAGAAAGCCTACATCTGCTCCCTTTATCCTTGCAAAATTCCCAATTTTGACCCCTTTTTTCCCTTCTCAGAGTTTCCCCTTTAACCCCAAAAATCCCTCCCTAAGTCTTCTAAACCATCTAATTCCCCTTTTTAAACCATGTGAAATCCATTCATTTGGTGGAAAAACCCTTTTTTCCCCTTACCGGAACCCTTCTCTAAGCCTTAAAAACCCTCTTTTTGGCTTAAAAAACACTTATTTTTCATTACAAGCTTTAGCCCCTTTCGGCTAAGCCCCTAACCACTTCCCCTCCATAAAACCCAATGCCAAAATCAGGCGCTAAGCCCTTGAGTGCTTATCGCAATCAGAAATTTCCCATGGGCGTGTTTCCTTTGTTAATCAAAAAGTTCCCATGCGAGAGAGCATTTGGCCTATAGATCTCAGAAACATTACTAGCAGTCGATTTGTGAAGATCTAACGGCCCGCGCAAATCTCGCTACGCGCCTGTAGCGTTTCTTTGTCAACCTGCGATTAAGATCTTCATCGTTGATCCTTAAGTAAATCCAACAGCCATCGCATCACCGCCCCAATCGCCAATCACAATTTTTTAAATGTGTCACTTTCCTTTCCCCGATTGGATCCTGGTCGTTGAATCCACAAGAACCAATGGCCAGGATTTGATATCACTCCGCCCATGTGTCCCCAATTGGTCATTCCCGACCCAATCACGGCCGTCGATCTTCCGCATATCCGACGGTCCATATGTAATCACAACATCATACCATCAGAGTTTTTGGCCCCTCCCATCCTTCAATGCGATTAGATCGTAGCCGTCCATCCCATCTAATCCGACGACCCTCCTTTCTCCCACTCAATCATTCAGCCCTTTTGCCTCCACCTCCTCTTTTAATCTCTGTTGTCCATCCCCGTGGATCCAATGGCTCATATTTTTCCCGTCCACTCACCAGCTCCTCCGCTTTCACTATCCCTCTTCAAATCTCAGTCGTTCATTGCATAGATCGGACAGCCAACATTAAAACCGCCACTGACTTGGCCCCCCGCTTACGACCGTGCACTTTCCCATATCGCGGTCCATCTCCCACCATCATATCTCACAGTCCCAAATCCAACGGCCAAGAATCATATCGCGTAGTTTTGGCGTCCTAAATTTAACGGTTTAAAATCACGCGATATGGGTGGTTTTTTTTTGCCACGTGTCGGGCGGTGGACCATATCGCGTGATTTTGGGAAAATTTAAAAACTGCACTTTGGTTGCACGAAAACAGTTGTTTTCCCCTGGAAAACCACTTCCCCTCTTTCGCCTTTGACATTTCTTCCACACAATCCTGACCGTTGATCTATATAGATCTACGATCCTCATTACATCACACATTTCGTTCATATTTCTTTCATCGTGCTACCACAGAGTCTCATCAGCTGATCTCCATCATTGATCTCCTCCTGAGATCCAACGGTTCATAATAAATCGCCCTCTGCCCATGCCGGCCCCACCATCTGAAGCCTCATTTCATTCATTTTTCATGCATTTCCTTTGTATTTTGCCAAAGGTCAAAACCTTATGTTTTACATTGAAAATCATTTCCTCCGTCCAACATTAAAACTTTGGTGTTATAACACTAAGGTTAATTTTCTCCATCTAACCTTCCAAATTCACTCCACCAGCAAATACCTGCTGTCGATCATCATTAGTCCATCTAATCTGATGGCCCATAACCATTTCTTCATCAGGCCACCATCAGATCAGTTTTTCACCATTTCACAGCATTTTTCAGCTATTTTCCACTGCATCCACCGCATTCATCTCTACTGCGCTGCCATTCTCACAGTCCTCCACAGCATCCATCCTCCCTCCCGCATGAATTTCTTAACATTGTTTGTGTCTTTGTGCAGGGTTACAGATGGTGAAAGCCGTTCTTTTCTACGCAGACACTGTTAGTGACACAGTAGTGCCGACGAAGTTTCATCAGAGCCAGAGATTGTAGGGAAAACTCCTGAGAGGGTTTTAAACACATATTTTATCCAAATCAGGGGTATCAAATCCGTTTAATACTCCAGCACCATAAGCCCTGCAAATTCACAGACAGAGACATTCAATGAAGCAGCAAAGAGTATCAGTAATGGATTAAAGAGTTCTAAAGCCTGTAATTGAAGATTTTAAGATTTAATTAAATGTTTAAAGGGCGAGTGTACCAAATTGAAGACCTTGTGATTAATACAGAAGGCCTAATGAGGCCTAAAGCATAGAAACAATATTTTCAGTGTCTCACATCAGCAGAAGATTCTTTCCCAAGAAAGGACAAGCTCCCATACTGTTTTTATTCTACATCGAGCTCCGGAGAAGATCTCCACCCTGAAAGAAAATCCTAATGTTGCCAGAGAATTTTTATGTAGTATGGTAGACCTAAAATTCATTTATCTACCTTTTTTCTTATCACCAGAGTACTATAGCCAAAAATTACATCAAAGAACATACTTGGAGTTACTATCAGCCTGTCAAAGACCACTCTTTCACCCAAAGAGTACTGAAGATCAATACATAGAATTTAAGATAGAATGGGCCTCGAGCCCACTTCTTCTACCTATGTTTTAATGTTTCATTTCAATTTCTATCTACCTCCTCTACCTCTCTTTAGCTATAAAACTCATGAGGAAACATATTGTAAATTTTGTTGAACGGATATCTGTGAATTGTAATTTGTTTCTCTTGAGACATAGTTCTGCGTGTAAAGTTGTAAAACAGGATGAGGAGATGATTTCAGACTTAATATCAAGTTGTTGGATAATGTTGTATATGACCAGTGTTGCTCTTTAATCTGACAAGAAATTTCTTTGGATCCTGATTTAAAGCAGCGGTGATGTGTTCTACCTTTGTCTCTGTTTTCCTTCTGTAATTGATCACATTTTGTTTCTCTGGTAAGAATCAGAAATTTGGCTTAGGATATACCCTTGCATGGTACCCTAATGCTCCTGCTCTTCTTATCTTTGACGTTTTCTACTGATTGTGCTATCTGAGAACTAATTCAAGATTATTTAACTAGTGTAGTAGTTGTTAGTCACTGCTAACTGATGTATGAATTTATGAATCTGTTCTTAGATGTTCTTGTCTAGTTTTAATTGAAAGAATTGGGATACTAGGAGTTTAGAATGTTGATTATGTCTCACTAGGGACTTTTTCAATTAATTTAACTTTTCTAAGTCCCTCAAGTTTAATGTCAAAGCATTGAAATTTCAAATCCTTTCTCTGATCTCAGGCTTCACCTTTGTGTTTAAATCTTTAATGTTTTCCTTGTCTGAAGAGTTATCCTTTTAGGGGTTGGATCATAGGTGTTTAAGGCATGCCCTGTCCCTAGATCTGATTCCTAAGCAGTCACCTTGGAGGTTTCCTTGTCATTCACCTTCATTCCTTACCATTTCATACCATACTATCATCTTTAAATATCCTATGTTTTAGATGACTAGCCCAATTGAAAGCCTTGGATACTGAGTAGCAAGTAAACCCTTTTATGACTCCATTTCCCAATGGTCTCGAGTGTTCTTTGAAGTATCTCCCTTTTTCCTAAAGTCCTTCTTTGCTCACCTTTGTCTTATATTTAACCCTTCTTTCATGTTTCCCAACAACCAAATAAACAAAACAAACAACAATCCCCGTGCCTTATAACTAGCCTAATACCTTGAAACTGAACTTCAAAGACATATACCTTTGCCTTTATAGAGAGATCCCTCTCTGGACCTAGGAGGGCTAGATCCTGAGGTCCCAAAGTGGTTTTGATGTTGTCTTATCTTTTGGTAGACCCATACCTGCCAAAACATAGGAACCCCAACATAATGGCGACTCCGCTAGGGAATTTGAGTAAAACACACCTTTAAACACTTCTAAGAACTCAAAGAAGACCATAGTAGCCTGATTTTGGTGGTTAATCATTGTGGTGGATAGTAACCTTCTTGAAACATTCTAAACCTTCCACCTAGCAACTCCATATTTCCTTAATGATTAAAAGACTCCACCGGTGATCAGTAGGCCTGCTGATTATCTTGGTTTTCATTAGACTCCACTGTGAGACCAGAGTTCATTACAACATCAGCCATATTAGAAGAAACACATAGGATTATCTCCTTCGGTCATAGAAAAACATACTGGCTTCAAGAACCATTCATACAAGAGCTTATCCTAACCCAAACCCACCTGAAATAGTTAATGACCCAAAGAAAATTCTTAGGATATCTCCCACCCCTAGGAAACCAACTATTTCCAGACACATCCATAGAGCTAACTCTTCACCTCAAGAATTTACAGCTCTTTCAGACACCCATTGTGACTTAGACTTACCAAGTAGTTTACCTAAAACTAGGTCAATTAGTGCTCTAGACCAGTCATACCTTGAGCTTCCAAGTTCACCATCTCACAGTGGTCAACATATCAGGGATAGAAAAGCCCCTCCATCTACACCTCCCGATATTCATTTCATTCAAAACTTGGGCCTCTATCACCCTAAATCAACTCAACAATTTGCTGTTGGTCCTAGCATTTCTGTCATCCATATACCTGTTGCTCAAGCCAATACTTTACCTCCTCAAAACACCATTATGGCAGCCTGGTATGCACCACTAGTGTTGCCACAACCTCTAGTGCCTTTACCCAATGATTATCAGTCAAAAATCCCACATTTCACTGCAAAAGAGCCTACCACAGCTCAAAACCATGTAGATAGGATGGAAGATTTTTTTGACTATATGGAAAAAGATGATGAGACGGTCAAGATGAGAATATTTGCCCAAAGTTTAGGAGGAGATGTGAAGAAGTGGTTTAAAGGCCTACCTTCTAATAGTATCCATGATCTTCCCTGAGTATAAGAACCTTAAAAGAAATATAGGAGAGAGCGTCCATGACTATTCTACAAGGTTTAAAAGCATTTATAATGCTCTTCCTCCACATATGAAACCTCCCCAAGGAAAGGCTTTAATGAATTATCCTGAAGGATTTGATGTGGACATGGCCTATCAGCTTAGGGAGAGAGATTACAACACATTGGAAGATATGAAAAATGGAACAGTGAGTGTGGAAGCGAACCTAATTGAAAAGAGGGCCAGAATTAGCTCTGAGAAAAAGGTAACATATAGGGATGACACATCAGCTTCCACATCTAATCCCAAGTATGACAGTCTAGCCAAAAACATGGAAAGGCTAGAGAAAATGATGGAGAAAATGGTTGTCACAGTCAGTAATCAGAACAGAAACCAAAATCAAAACCAAAACCAGAAATTTAGGAGAAACAATCCCCAAAACAGACAGAGAGACTCTGATCAACAATTCATACCCCCATTTCAAGAGAACTTCCTTGATGAGGATGAGGGGATAATAGAAGAGTCTGAGGGAACCACAATAAACATGGTGGAAATAGACAACTCAATCCACAACTGTACCACAGAAGACAATCAGACCTCACACTCACATTAGGAGGAGGAAAGGTTAGAATCTGAGGATTATAGGCTAGGATTTGAAAATTCCATCATGTAGGTCAGAGAACAGTATGAACTTAGCAACAAGAAGAGCCTAGACACTCCTAAAAAAAAAGCTTCTGAGATTACCATTAAGAAAAGGCCTTAGAAAACTCCTAAGGTGACTATTGAAAGCAACAAATCAGCAGCTGAGAGTTCTGGGAAGAACAAAGAAAAAGACATCCAAAATACTGATAAACAAAGTCAAAAAACTAGCAGCACTAGCATTGCAGCTAGTGCTCCTGATAAAACAGCTACAAGCATTGTACATAGTGAGAATCATCCCATTGATTCTGCCACTAAATTAGTGGCTAACAAAACAAATTTGAGTCTTACAAAGAGTCAATCCCCCTTCAATTTGGAGAGTGAGATTGCTAAAATTAAAATTTTTGTCCCACTCTATGAGCTGGCCACTCAGGATGTATATAAAGGCCAAATTTTGAAAGCTTTAAACCTAGGAGAAAATAGTGACACTGTCAATCTAAGTGATGATCAACCAGCCCTTCTGATTGGTCCAAAGATATAAGGGAAGTTTCAAGAAGGGGTAGTACCTCCTTTTTATATCAACCTCAATATCCATGGCAAGATCCTTCACAATGCAATGCATGACTCTAGGGCATAACACAACCTAATGCCTAAGGTAGTGATGGAGAAGTTAGGCCTAGAGATAACCCGTCCTTATAAAGATTTATATTCATTTGACTCTAGCAGAGTGAAGTGCCTTGGCCTAATCAAAGACCTTTGTGTGAACCTGACCCAAATTCTAGCCAAATTTATGGTTATGGATGTGGTGGTGGCAGATGTGCCACCTAAATATGGCATGCTGTTGTCGAGGTCATGGGGAGCCAAGTTGCAAGGTACAATGCAGATGGATGGGTCTTATGCCACAATCCCTGTCTTTAGCCAGCTTAGGAGACTGTATAGAGAGGCACAAATGAAGTTTATGGTGAGCAGCCCTGAAAAACCTGAAAATTCACCTATGTACTCTCTACACACGGATCTAGACTCCTTTATCATTTGCAATGATGGATCCATAGACGAGCCAGAGCTAGAAGATAGAGATGCAAACAATAGGGTAGAACCCATGGATTTTAACATAATAGCCACTCTAGACATAGAGGGAAAAGAAGAAGAAACCTTTGGACAGTGCACTGAATCTGAAACTCAGAGTAAACAAAACCAAGACTACAAACAGCTGACTAGTCATCTCTATGAACTCCATACACATCACGAATAACAAAACACCCCACACCACAATGCAGACCCCATTTTACGGCATAACAGTGAAACCAACGTTAGGGATGAGAATGATGATAAACTTGAAAATGATCCATTGTGGAGAATGAATTTCGATGGGTCTTGCACTAGAAAGAATGCAGGAGCCGGAGTGTGGTTACATAACACTGAGAGTGACTATGTTGAGAATCATGCCTTCAATCTAGACTTCAAATGCACAAACAATAACTCAGAGTACGAGGCCCTTATCCTAGGCTTGAATCTATTGAAAAAACTAGGAGCCCGAAGGATAGCTGTACACGGAGACTCTGAGTTAATCATAAAACAAGTGAACGGAGAGTATACGGCAAAGCACCCTAAATTAAGAGCATATAGAAATGATGCTATGGATTTACTGAAAACATTTGTAGAATATGAGCTGGTGTTTATTCCTAGGAGTCAGAACATTGTTTCAAATGGATTAGCCTGCATAGCTAGTTCAGATCATAAATCTCCTAGTGACAAACAAATCATCATTCAGATGAAATATAGGCCTGCGGTGCCAGATAACGAGAAATATTGGCAGGTATTTGAGGGAAATAAGCAGATAGAGGATTTCCTGATTGGCAGGAACGAGTTCGAATTCTCTGATTCAGACTCTAAATCTAATGAAAACTGCCTGAGTGACCAGCCCCCCGATGAAGAAATATCACCACATAATGTATAAATAAACATGTTAACTAAAGAACTTGGAACTCAAACCGAAGAGTATAAGAATGCAGAAAAAGAGGAAATAGAGGTGCTGCAGTCAAAAGATAAGAATATACCCAGAGGAATGGCACCTTTAAAGGACCTTTTTGATTTTAACGATGTAGCGAAGAAACCCACTATAGAACACTCAGACTCCGATGTCGAGGAATGCAACATAGGCACTGAGGATAAGCCTAAAATGATTAAACTAGCTAAGTCCCTGCCAGCAGATATGAAAAAGAAATATATTGACTTATTTAAAGAGTTCATCAATGTGTTTTCCTGGAGCTACAAGGACTTAAAAGCCTATGATACGAAGATCATCCAGCACAAGATCCCCTTGAAAGAGAACCAAAAACCCTTCAGACATAAACTTCGCAGAATTAACCCGAAACAACTACCTCTAGTCGAAAATGAAATCAAGAAGATGTACGAGGCAGGAATTATAGAGCCTGTGAGTTTCTTCGATTGGGTTTCCAACCTTGTAGCTGTGAGAAAGAAGACGGGTGAGATCAGACTATGCATCAATTTCAGAAACCTTAACAGAGCTTCGCTTAAAGACAACTACCCCTTACCAAATATGGAACACATCCTATAGAGGGTGGTTGGCTCAAAAAGGATCTCCCTATTAGACGGTTTTTCAGGCTATAACCAAGTTTTGGTACTCCCAAAAGACGAACTCAAGACTTCTTTCACCCTCCATGGGGCACTTTTATGGATGTAAAAATGCCTTTTGGACTAATGAACACTGGTGCAACCTTCCAACGAGCAATGGACATATCCTTTTCGGAGGAAATAGGGAACTTCATTGTCATTTTTCTGGATGACATAACAGTCTATTCCAAGACTGATGAGGAGCACCTAAAACATCTGAGAAGAGTGTTTGAGAAATGTAGAAGATTCGGTCTATCCTTAATTCCTAAGAAGACTGTATTTGGCCTGCAAGAAGGCAAGCTCCTTGGCTATATTCTATCAGAGAAGGGAATTAAGATAGATCCAAAAAGAGTTGAGGGAATACTTCAAATTAGTCACCTAAGAAACATAAAGGAATTGCAATCCTTTATTGGAAAAATTAACTTATTAAGGAGGTTTATTCCCAACTTAGCTAAGCACCTCAGGGACATGACAAACATGCTGAAAAAAGATGTAGGAGTTAAGTGGACTGTAGAGGCTAAAAAATATTTTGAATTAGTTAAACTTGCACTCACCTAGGCACCTATCCTAATCAGCCCAAATTTTTCAAAATATTTCCTGATATTTTCCTTTTCCTCTGAGCATACAGTGGCCATAGTCCTACTGCAGAAAAATCTAGAGGGAATGGAACAGCCTATTGCTTTCTTCAGCAAGGCTCTGAGGGATGCACCCTTGAAATATAACATAATGGAAAAATATGCCTATGCCTTGGTAAAGGCCTTGAAAGACTTTAGGGTGTATATTCTACATTCTCACATCATTGCCTACGTGCCAAACATAGTGGTTAAAGAAATTTTGTCCCAAGATCCGGATGGAAAAAGGGGGAAATGGATTGTTGTAATATTAGAGTATGACCTAGAAATAAAACCCACGAAACTGATCAAAGGTTAGGGCTTAGCTCAACTAATGGTTGAATCCAACTTGCAAGCCCTTGACATAAACATGGTATATGCCTTGGATGAACATGAAGGATTGCCCGATCCTATTGTTGAAGAAAAATTTCAAAACTCTCCTTGGTATTTTGATATCCTATATGTACTCACAAACCTCAATGTCCCTCCTGATTTATCAAAGACTAAGGCTAGATTCCTAAAGTTAAAAGCCAGAAACTATTGCATATTAAATGAATGTTTATACTGGAAAAATGAAAATGGTTTGTTGCTTAAGTGTCTACCTAAAACTGAAGCAGAGAGTATTAAACAGCAGTTCCATGCAGGAGAGTGTGGAGGCCATTTAAACTGGAAAGCCACTGCTAACAAAATACTCAGAGCTGGCTATTACTGGCCTACACTTTTCAATGATATCCACAAAATGATAATTGCCTACCATAAGTGCCAGATTTTTTAGGGAAAAAGGAAGCTCCTCCCTTTACCATTGCAACCTATTACTGTTGAGGCTCCCTTCCAACAATGGGGCCTAGATTTCATAGGATAAATACACCCTGCTTCTTCTGCACAACAAAAGTGGATCCTTACAGCCACAGACTATTTCACAAAATGGATAAAGGCCATCCCCTCTAGGAATGCCACAGATTCTGTCATCATTAAGTTTTTAGAAGACCACATCCTCTCTAGGTTTGGCTGCCCTAGAAAGATAATCAGTGATAATGCTACTGCTTTTGGATCCAAGAAAATGATTGATTTTTGTCACAGGTATCAGATAGCACTCGGTCATTCAACAGCTTATTACCCACAAGTTAATGGGTTAGCTGAATCATCAAACAAGAGCTTGGTGACCATTATCAAAAAGCTGCTTGAAGAGAATAAAAATTCATGGCATAAAAAGTTAGTGCATGCCCTATGGGCTGATAGGTTAACTACAAAGAAATCCATTGGAATGTAACCATATCAGCTTGTTTATGGAACAGAGACAGTGTTTCCTACCATCCTAGGGGTACCAGTGATTAAACTAGTCCAAGAGATTCAGTCGGAAGAGGACAGCATGGTAAGGAGGATAAATCAAACAATTCATCTCCAACAAACAAGAGAAGAAATCTATAACAGAGCTCTGAAATTATAAGAGAATATAAAGAATTCGTTTGATAAAAGAACAAAAGCTTGTGACGTCAAAATTGGAGATAAGGTTCTAAAGTGTGACTCTAGGAGAGAAGACAAAGGGAAGCATGGAAAATTTGACAGTTTGTGGCAGGGTCCTTACATCATCCAATCCACCATTGGTCCAAATGCCTTTTTTCTACAAGAGCTAGATGGTACAGATCTGTTTGGGGGTCATGTTGGCAGGATGCTCAAGCATTACCACTGCTGATTTCCATTTCATGGTTTTCATTTCCATTGTAAATACCATTGCAGTGTTTAGTTTTCAAAGAAAAAGATAAAATGTCTCAAAAAAGAGAGAAAGAGAGGTTCAGACATGCTCAAAACTGGAACCTCTAGAGTGCAAAAGGTTGGCTCTAACATGACCAAAACCAGAGCCAAAGGAAGTAAAGAAGCTAGTTCTAATATGCTCAAATTCTGAACCAGCAAAGAAGAAAGAAGAATCAGCTCTAACAAGCCCAAAACCAGAGCTGAAGGAAAGAGAAAGTGACTCTAACAAGCTCAAAACTTGAGTCACAAAGAAAAGAAGGATGCTTCAAGGTTTCAAAATTTCAAGCCTTCAAAATTTTGTTTTCAAGTTTCTGCAATTTCAGTTCATGTGCAGTTGTCTTTATGCCATGGATCCACAGCAAACCAGTCTGTCTAACCCTGGTTTGATTGTTTTTAAATTTCTATTGTAAAATGTAGAGAAAGAAATATGCTAGACATTTTAATCCTAGCAGATATTAGATTAGGTAGACAAGCTATGAGGCCAACTATTTAATTTGGTCTCAAGGAGGAATAAGGGTAGAATTAGATTAGTTTGTTTCTGCTTTCAAAAAACAAAAAAAAAGATGAAGAAGGTCTGCAAATTCGAATGCACCTTGAAGAAAAAATGTTAGGACTGTAGGATGGGTAGGTAGATTGTTTGGGAATGTTTTCTGCTGATTAATATCCATGATGTTTGTAGCAGCTGAATCAAAGAAGAGAAGATGGTTCAAAGATCAGGCATCTGGCCTACTTCCCAAAGAATATTTCTGAAGTTCTTGACAACTTCAAGAAGATGCCATCCCCATGTGGAGCCATTGTTAGCCACCTATAAATTTTTTGTCAAGCAAATAGGTGGCTAAATATTTTTCTGAGCCTTCAAGAGATACATTTCCTCTGAAAATCTCTCATTCTTGAAGCCTCTGTGTGCCCTTTGCCTTTGATAATATCTTCACTTCTATTTCCATCAAGAAATCCTCACTTTCTATGAAAAAATTATACTCAGAAAGCCTATATCTGCTTCCTTTATCCCTGCAAAATTCCCCATTTTGACCCCTTTTTTCCCTTCTCATAGTTTCCCCTTTAACCCCCAAAATCCCTCCCTAAGTCTTCTAAACCATCTAATTCCCCTTTTTAAACCATGTGAAATCCCTTCATTTGGTGGAAAAACCCTTTTTTACCCTTATCGGAACCCTTCTCTAAGCCTTAAAAACCCTCCTTTTGGCTTTAAAAACACTTATTTTTCATTACAGGCTTTAGCCCCTTTTGGATAAGCCCCTAACCACTTCCCCTCCATAACACCCAGCACCAAGACCAGGCGCTAAGCCCTTGAGCACTTATCGCAGTCGGAAGTTTCCCATGGGCGCGTTTCCTTTGTTAATCAAAAAGTTCCGATACAAGAGAGCATTTGGTCTATGGATCTCGGAAACATTACCAGCCGTCTATCTATGAAGATCTAACGGCCCGTGAAAATCTCACCGCGTGCCCGTAGCATTTCTTTGTCAACCTCCGATTAATATCTTCACCTTTGATCCTTAAGTAAATCCAACGGCCATCGCATCACTGCCCCAATCGCCAATCGCAATTATTTAAATGTGCCACTTTCGATTCCCTGATTAGCCGACTCCCGATTGGATCCTGGCCATTGAATCCACAAGAACCAACAGCCAGGATTTGATATCACTCCACCCCTTATGTCCCCAATTGGCCATTCCCGACCCAATCGCGACCATCGATCTTCCGTCGATCTGACGGACCATATGTAATCGCAACATCATACCATCGGAGTTTTTGGCACCTGCCATCCTCCGGTGCGGTTAGATCACAGCCGTCAATCTGATTTGATCCTATGGCCCTCCTTTCTCCCACTCAATCATTCAGCCCTTTTGCCTCCGCCTCCTCTTTTAATCTCCGTTGTCCATCCCCATGGATCCAACGGCTCATATTCTTCCCGCCCACTCACCGGCTCCTCCACTTTCGACGTCCCTCTTAAGATCTCAGTCGTTCATTCCATAGATCGGATGCCCACATTAAAACCATCGCTGACTTGGCCCCCACTTTTGACCGTGCACTTTCCCATATCACGCTCCATCTCCCACAGTCAGATCTCACAGTCCCAGATCTGACGGCCGAGAATCATATCACGTAGTTTTGGCGTCCTGACTTTAACGGTTTAAATTCACATGATATGGGTGGTTTTATTTTGCCACGTGTTAGGCAGCGAACCATATCGCGTGATTTTGGGAAAATTTTAAAACCGTGCTTTGGTTGCGCGAAAATAGTTGTTATCCCCTGGAAAACCACTTCCCCTCATCCGCCTCTGACAGTTCTTCCATGCAATCCCTACCGTTGATCTATATAGATCTATGGTCCTCATTACACTGCACATTTCGTTCATATTTCTTTCATCACGCTACCACAGAGTCTCATCGGCTGATCTCCACCATTGATCTCTTCCTGATATCCAACGGTTCATAATCAATCGCCCTCTGCCCATGCCGGTCCCACCATCTAAAGCCTCATTTCATTCGTTTTTCATGCATTTCCTTTGTATTTCGCCAAAGGTCAAAATTTTATGTTTTACATTGAAAATCATTTCCTCCGTCTAATGTTAAAACTTTGGTATTATAACACTAAGGTTAATTTTCTCCGTCTGACCTTCCAAAGTCACTCCACCAGAAAATCCCCGTTGTCGATCATCATTATTCCATCTAATCTAACAGCCCAGAACCATTTCTTCATCAGGCCACCATCAGATTATTTTTTCACCATTTCACAGCATTTTTCAACCGTTTTCCACTGCATCCACCGCATTCATCTCTGCTGCGCTGCCATTCTCACAGTCCTCCACAGCATCCATCCTCCCTCCCGCATGCATTTCTTAACATTTTTTGTGTCTTTGTGCAGGGTTACAGACGGTGAAAGTCGTTCTTTTCTACGCAGTCACTGTTAGTGACACAGTAGCGCTGATGAAGTTTCATCAGAGCCAGTGATTGCAGGGAAAACTCCTGAGAGGGTTTTAAACGCATATTTTATCCAAATCAGGGGTATCAACTCCATTTAAGACTCTAGCACCATAAGCCTTGCAAATTCACAGACAGATACAGTCAATGAAGCGGTAAAGAGTATCAATAATGGATTAAAGGGTTCTAAAGCCTATAATTGAAGATTTTAAGCTTTAATTAAATGTTTAAAGGGTGAGTGTACCAAATTGAAGACCTTGTGATTAACACAGAAGGCCTAATGAGGCCTAAATTACATAAACAATCTTTTTAATGTCTCACATCAGCATAAGGTTCTTTTCCAAGAAAGGACAAGCTCCCATACTGTTTTTATTCTACATCAAGCTCCGGAGAAGATCTCCACCCTAACAGAAAGTCCTAATGTTGCCAGAGCATTTGTTATGCAGTATGGCAGACCTAAAAGTCATTTATCTGTATTTTTTCTTATCACCAGAGTACTACAGAGTACTATAGCCAAAAATTACATCAAAGAACATACTTGGAGTTACTATCAGCTTGTTGAAGACCACTCTTTCACCCAAAGAGTATTGAAGATCAATGCATAGAATTTAAGATAGAATGGGCCTCGAGCCCACTTCTTCTACCTATGTTTTAATGTTTCATTTAAAGTTATATCTACCTCCTCTGCCTCTCTTTAGCTATAAAACTCATGAGGAAACATATTGTAAAGGTTGTTGATCGGATATCTGTGAATTGTAAGCTATTTCTCTTGAGACATAGTTCTGTGTGTAAAGTTGTAAAACAGGCTAAGGAGTTGATTTCAGACTGACTATCAAGTTTTTGGATAATTTTTTATATGACCAGTGTTGCTCTTTAATATGACAAGAAATTTCTTTGGATCCTGATTTAAAGCAGCGGTGATGTTTTCTACCTTTGTCTCTGTTTTCCTTCTGTAATTCATCACATTTCGTTTCTCTGGTAAGAATCATAAATCTGGCTTAGGATATACCCTTGCATGGTACCCTAATGATCTTGCTCTTCTTATCTTTGATGTTTTCTACTTATTATGCTATATCAGAACTAATTCAAGATGATTTAACTAGTGTAGTAGCTATTATTCACTGCTAACTGATGTATGAATTTATGAATCTGTTCTTAGATGTTCTTGTCTGGTTTTAATTGAAAGAATTGGGATACTGGGAGTTTAGAATGCTGATTCTGTCTCACTAGGGTCTTTTTAAATCAATTGAACTTTTCTAAGTTCCCTCAAGTTGAATTTCAAAGCATTGAAAGTTCAAAGCCTTTCTCTGATCTCAGGCTTCACCTTTGTGTTTAAATCTTTAATGTTTTCCTCATCTGAAGAGTTAGCCTTTTAGGGGTTGGATCATAGGTGTTTAAGGCATGTCCTATCCCTAGATCTGATTCCTAAGAGGTCACCTTGGAGGTTTCCTTGTCATTCATCTTCATTCCTTACCATTTCATACCATACTATCATCTTTAAAGATCCTCTGTTTTAGATGACTAGCCCAATTGAAAGCCTTGGATACTGAGTAGCAAGTAAACCCTTTTATGACTCTATTTCCCAATGGTCTCGAGTGTTCTTTGAATTATCTCCCTTTTTTAGAGTCCTTCTTTGCTCACCTTTCTCTTATATTGAACCCTTATTTCATGTTTCCCAACAACCAAATAAACAAAACAAACAACAACCCCCGTGCCTTATAACTAGCCTAATACCTTGAAACTGAACTTCAAAGACATATAACTTTGCCTTTATAGAGAGATTCCTTTCTGGACCCAAGAGGGCTAGATCCTGAGGTCCCAAAGTGGTTTTGATGTTGTCTTATCTTTTGGTAGAGCCAAACCTTCCAAAACATAGGAACCCCATTAGAAGGTTTACAGATTTGTCCAGAAGCTTATCAGGTATTTAGGGACGTTAGGTGGCTCAAATACTTTCAGAGGTTGGAAGGCTCGGATGAAGAAATTAAAATAGAATTCGCTAGGAATTTGAATGACCACCAGACCCAAGTTAGGGGTCTACGAATAGAAGTGACATAAGAAGTGGTTTCCCGAGTGACCACATTGTCAGCCGAAGGACGAAGATGGTTTAACAGGAAAGTTAATGACCCTTCTTTGAAGGAGGATTTTCTTGAAGGAGAGGAAAAGCTGGAAAACAAGGGAAGAGTGGTTGATATATTATCACTTCCCCAACCATGGGTATATGTCACTCTAGGTCTGATAAATTACATTACTTGCGAGGGAAGATCCACAATTATCTTCAATTATCACTTCTCTTTACTAAATCATCTTCAGCACCAGTAGAAGATCAACCTCCCATATTTCCTATTGGGAAATATCAAGCATATGGTTACGACGGTTAAGATGGAAGCACATCTTGAAGCCTGTGTGACCAACCATGGTCTTATCAAATTGATTGTGTTGGATGCCATAAGCCAGTAAGGAAAGAGCTGGGAAGAGTTTAAATAGAAAAGGCCCAGGACGAGTTGGAGAAAAAAAGTTGGGACTTCGGAGGGAATTCATGCAAAAGCTAAAGTCCAGCCTCGATCTGCCAAGGTCAGAATTTGAAAAGAACCCACTGACAACCCAATTAGAGACAGATGGCCGAAACAGAGGGTGAGATTTAGCATGCCAACGAAACCATCGCCCATGGCTGAGAAGCATAAAGAAGCAGAAGAATCGAGAGAAGAAGGAAAATAACCCTCCTCGTCAAGTAAGGACGAAACTCATGTTCTGCTTTTAGAAATTGAAAATTTAAGAAAATAAAATGAACAATTAAAGTAGATATTAGTTGGGGGGAAGGTAATTTTAGGATCTGTATGCGCAACATGTTCTCAGGAATTAACAGCAGCAGGGTATAGGGTTTGTCGAGAAAGCACCTGCTCAAGGGAGACACAAACAGAACTTTGGGAAGCTATCCCAAAATAACCTACAAAAGATACCTTTGTTACACAAGAACCATCAGTTAAAGCAGGGCCTCTCATATTAATCGACCTGGAATCCGATACACAAGAACCTGTGGAGGCCATTGTTATTATAGAAGAACTAGTAGTGGGCACAAAGGCTATCCTAGGCGAAAATAAAGGGGTTGATACACAAGAACCCACTGATGACATTTTTGTTACATAAGAACCAGTAGTAGAGGTGGATCAAACCCACCCAAGAGAGGTTGCTACACCCACCATTGATATTGAATTCAGAGGAATGTCGGGTCCCATTGTGGGATGGAGTTCCGAGAAAATTTTGTTGATTTCTGAATTGCAGAAATGAAAACAGGAGGCAATCTCCCTTCAGGAGGGAGTGATCTCACTGAAATAACATCAAAAGGAAATAAGTGCCTTACAAGAGAAATGGATGAAGGAAGAATTGAAGAGGGGCTAAGAAGAATGGAAGTAGAAGGAAGCCGTGAAGAAACAAAAGGAACATTTGTTGCTGTTACAGCAGTAGGTTCAGGATCTGACTGTGGAAAAGCAAAAGCTCCAGGAGCTTGCCCTCAATTTTTTGGGGTGGAGGTGACTTCTCTATCCTACCCCATTTTCCTATGGGAACGTTATTATCTGTTTTAGTTAAAATCCATTATGGAAAACAGGCCCTACTTGGGTTCTTCTACCCACACCTTTTTAGATGTCTTTTGTGCTTCTGATTTTGATGAATAGAGCCTGTTGTGTGAGTTATTTTTGCACAATATCATTTGTGAGCATGCTAGTATGCATATTGATCAGTATATCATGTCCAAGTAAGAAAATGCTCAGAAATGGAAGTTCTCATAAATGGTTACAATCTGAACGACCGGAAAGGTCTCGTCGCTTTGATTCTAGCGCCACAAACGGTTCTCAAAACCGAGGTCATATGTGAAAATTATTGAGGTTTGAAATCGTCCAATAAACTCTAAAAATTGACCTTTGACTCAATTTGACCTTATGGAAAAATTTTGTAAAAAAATATATTTTGCGAAATATTTTTTATATTAAAGTTTGGAGGGCCTATCAGCGGGCACCATGTGGCCTGCCCGGAGGCTGCCACGTGGCCCCAGGCCAGAGTCAAAGTGGCATGTCAAAATTTTATGGAGTCCATGGGTTTCGAACCCTGGACATCCCTCCGCGTGCAAGAGTGCCCAACCAGTTGGGCTACAAGTGTTTCTTAACCTGTATGGTTGACAGGCTTTAATTAAAGTTTAAAGGGGATTCAGATGGCGGGAAATGGGGGCCAGCCCCCACACATCATATGACCAACAGACAAGAACTGGGGGCTTCACACTGGTGGAAACATTGCAATGACTAACCGTTAGCCATTAACCCATCATGTGACCACCATTTGGATATTAAATGTGGATGTTGGCGAATGGATAACCCACGGTTTATCTGGCGGTTAATCCGTGGAGATGCCGCATGTGACTGCCCAACTGAAATTTAATGCCACCTCTGACAGTTCCGCCATATTTGGAGCGGGTCCGACAATTTCTGGCGAACCGCCATTTTGGTCGGGCTAACTAGAGTTTCTCCAGTTTTGGAGGAGGTTTTTTAGTGACATTGGGAAAAAAAAAAATTGCCATAACTTTCTCAATTTTCGACCAAAAAAGATGAAATTTTAGTCAATTTTGGGTTTCTTGAGCATTATGAGAAGTTTGGAATAGGTTTTAGGTTGAACGGAGGTGATATACAGTAGATTTTTCTTTGAGGAATATGAAGGAGCCATCAGCGCCATCATGGAGAAGGCACTGTATTGGGTAATATTTCACTGTTTAGTGTGAAACAAAAGCCATTTCTAGCTATTTATATCTTCTGAAGTTGAATTTACAGTTGGTTTTGCCTATTGAGGCATATTTTTACCTATGTAACCATTTTGAGCAAATTAATAGAGCAAGGACATGCCATTGGGGTGCCTTGGACCGGCAGATGTAGCCCAGGAGGGGTGAACTGCCTCAACAATTTGTTGTGTTATGTGATGGTGAATTTTACTTGCTGCATATTTTTGATGTGATATGTTAAACAGTTAATTTAATTAACTAATCCTCACACTGAAAACTCAAATACATAACCAAAACTACTTTATTTAACTTGCAATTCATGGAGAACACTTTGCACACTAAATTATATCAGAATTGATACTTTGCATAGAATTACAAATAGTTCCATTCAGATCACATATGGTAGCAACTGTATTCTCCTACATGGGGGATTTGCAGTTACAAGCCTTCGCTAATTAAGGTGGGAATTTAGAAAGATTTTGAGCACTCCTGTGATAAGGGAAGTTGTTTCTTCCTATAGAAGAAGGATTGTGTATTTTTTCCTTAATCAGTTTTCACAAATGAGGAGCCGAGATCTGACAGGATGTCTGAAGTGCACAGAAACCAACAGTGTTGGGTTGTTGGAAGGAGATCCATTTACATTTCAGAATTTTTTAGTTGTCATTACACATGTACCAGCATATGCCCAGGTAATAAAGACCCTTGGCACTTCTTGGATTGGGCTAAGATTTAAATTCCCTTTGATATGGATACTAGTAGAGGAATACCAGGATCATTATGAGTTAACTAAGTACAAAGAAGTGTCTTGGACATGACAATTGATGACTACTCAAGGATATAGGTTTATAGTTGAAGACACGGCCGGTGCCTATGACTTCACTGACCTACAAAGGAGATATTATTAAGGAAGATGAGATTTTTGCATGAGGACATGCAAGTACTTCAGCTGGGGGGAGATGTTGGGTGCCATTTTTGTACTCATTTCCTACATCTGTTTCCCTCATTTTTACCTTGTGACCTCAAACCTTGGGATTGCCTTTGCCTTTTTCCCTTCTTCTTTATCTTAAATAGTGTTGTCTTTCCATATTTCATTATCTTGTCGTTTTCACTAATTATTATCATGTATTTTTTCCTTTTTGTGGCTAACTAGGATAAATGTTGGAGGGAGTTCTTTAGTCTCTTACGTTCTTCCAAATGTTACTTTTAGCACAAGGGACCTAGAATATGAGGCGTACAGAATCAGTTGGAAGTATGATGTTATAGTGAGTAGTTACACTACATTTTTGTTACCACATGGTGTTGTTACAGACCTGCCATTACGAACTATTGTTACATTCGTGTTGTTGATTGGGTACCGTCAACTTCTGGGTGTTGACTTTTCCTCAATTGTTGTTACACTACAGTTGTCGCTTTCAATTCCAGTTGTAGGAGTCATTACATATTGTATTTTAGAATGAAATATTTTAGGTAGTTTTGATTGTAATTAATATTTTCCCTGTCAGACTTATTATTAAGGGAATTGGTTGTAACTATATGTATCTTATTTTGATTAGCATGAGAATCACAATATTCTCATGACCGATTCGTTCCTTGTTTTTCTGAACATGTAACCATTATATAAATCTTAACCCTTGAGGTTATGGGGTTAGTGAAGAACAGTATCGCCTTTTGGCTCTGTAATTTTGGTCACCATAATACAAAGATATCACGTTGCTGATATTACGTGTGTTTCCTGGTTTGATTCTTATTTTTCTTCCATCTCTTCCTACGCCCTGCTAGGGAGGAAGGGCCATCCTCTTTAGCAGGGACTGCAGTGGTAGGTAGTTACAATATATTTCTTAATTGTTTTGTGTATTGGTTAAGTGTTGATTGTTTTTTTTCTAGCTGTAAGTAGATCTGCTTCAGTTTCGATACTTAAAATACTAGCTAGTGTAATTATTGTGTGGCGTGCTAGCTATTGATATTAATTGAGGCATGGTTACATTCCTATAAATTATTTTTATTCATGCATGATTGTTAAGTCTCAGCAATTGATTCATCAATGATTCTGCTTTATCTTGATTTTGCCTCTGGTTTGATGTATCGGCACAGACAATGCAATTGTCATTGAAATAAAAGATTTCCCTGGATTGATAATTTATGTGTACCATCTTAGTCATTTAACAGTGATTAATACAGTCCAACATGGGGCATGACTAGAGTACCTCCAACGTAGACATCGCACAAGGGCTTTGGGCCAGATCTTCAACAATAGAGTTGTTTTGGGCAACCTTGGCATTAGGATCAATCATCGAATTTTTTTCAGAGCCTTTTGGCATCTAAGGTATAGGCTAAACTATGGGCCTCTCAATATGGAGCGGCTCTTGAACATCAGGAGTAGCCTTAGCCTCAAAGGATTTCGGTTCACCATAATCATGTGATATTGTAGCAACATCAACATGAGAGCTCATCATGTATACATTCGGTGGATTTTCCCCTTCCTGGTTGCCCCCTATGGGGGTCTGAGTATTAGCATTCACACCGAAAAGAATTTGTTGCCCTTGGGGAAAAGTGTTAGTCAGAACAGCTTGGGAGCTAGAATAACCTTGTTGTGCTAACAAGCACTAAACATCTTGAATCTTAGGGCAAAGATGAGTTAAATGATCTCCATTACACAATTTGCAAGGAAACTTACCTTTCGTTTTTTACTCCTTTTTACCCTCCCCTGTATTATTAATGGGCTTTTTTGCATTTCCCTTCCCATCCTTATCTTTCTTCTTACCACATCCCTTTTTCTTCCCATCAAATTGTTGATTTCCTTTGGTGTTCGAAGATTGGAAAACATTAATAGTTAACGGTTGAGAAGGCATAGGCACTGATGGCGATGCCTGAATTGAAGCATTTTGTAAAGACAATTGCTCCAATTGATTCAACAATTTTTTTCGTAGTATTATTCATCGATCTGACTAGCCCATCAGCATGGGGACCAGGTTTGGGTTTGGATAAATCGATCTTGGATGGAGGAGCATCAGGAAAAATATTATAGAGGATTCTAGATTGAGAATATATAGGTTATAATTGTTGGGATCTGAAGATAGCTTGCTCTTCAATGAACACTCCGGAGACTGACACATCCGTAGAAATATATGGTTGTAAATATTTTAAAAACCATTAGAGAAGGAATTCATTAGGAATATAGGCCTTAATGAGCCTCTTCCTTCTTCTCCATTCCTGAATATGGTCAGAAATGTGAGTTGCCTTATCTTGTCTGAAACTAGCCAATAGCTCGGTTCCAACATCATATCGTACAGGAAACTGAAAATGGTTCAAAACATAGAATAAAATTCGCCAAATGAAGCAAAGGTACCCCCACTAAGCTCTATATACCACTTTGCAACATTTCTAGTTAAGGTATGTTGGAACAATGTTGGAGTGGTGTCCCCTGGGGTGCATTTTTGGGTAATTTTTTATAAGTTTTGTCGTACGCACTGTGCACAAAAAGTCACAGGGGATTTGGGGCAGGTCAAATTCCCTTAATCATTGTAATGGGTTTAAATGGAAAACCATGAGTCTCAAGCCATGGTTTGAGACCATGGTATGTTCGGGTCTAGATAGTATAAATATGTGCGGATCGAGTCAAGTAGAATCAATGAATTGATCAGATATGAATGTTTGTTAAAGTTTTTAGTTTAATTTTGGGTTTTTTGGTAGAAAGGCTCCTATTGGCTATGTGCACGGATGCCTAAGTCATAAATATGTGCGAACTCCATTGGTTGTTTGCGCGAAAGGATTGAATGTACTGGAATTGATAGATCTCTTAATAAAGAAGATTGTTTTGGTGAACCTGGAATCTTATGTGATTTGTTGTATCGATTATCTGTTATTTTCTTTAAGATATGAATCTGTTCTATGTTGAGTATTTAATTTTATTGATGTTTAATTGCATATGCGCAAATATTAGTTACTCAGTAGATCTGAATGATGTACATTATGCGTGAATATCAGTTGATGTTAGATGAACAGATATGATTGAAGTATATTTAGTTATTGTGCGTCAATATATTGAAGTATTCTTTGATAATTTATGGAAGGGTTTGATCTAATTGATTGTGCATGTGTGCATATGTTATATTATCTACTTTAATTATGTTTAGGGCCACTACATCAAAAACCTCCTCGAGGTGCAGAAACCTATTTCCAACACATCCCCATACTGCTTCTGGTGATAATTTGGTCTGCACAAGCAGGTCACTGCCGAAAGGGCCATTAGTTGGAGGGTTTTGTTGGTTGTATGATAACTCTGGACCTAATTATGTACCCTTGAAGCTAACAAATGTTCCACAAGTGAGCTAAATACAAGAGAGCGTGAAGCAAGTGAATCGTCTTCAAGTGAGCGTGGCAACTTCCAGCGCGAAGCACATCAGCACAGTGTTTCCATCTTCTAGGGATAGCCACCTGCTTCAAATCCCCATGCCAACCATCATAGTTTAGCCACCTACTTTGCACACGTCCTTGAGAGCCCGCAGATAAATTAGCATCAATCTCGTGGTACTACCATCCGAAAAGCTCCATGCTATTCACACCATGATAGTGGAGGAGTTACAGTACTGAGAGGCTCATGCCTTCTACGCTGCCAATGAGTCTCAACAACAAGTAGCAATGCTACAGCAGAAGCAGCAGACAGCAGAAGAGGCGGACCATGTAGCTGAAGATCGGTGTGCCGCATTTGAGGCTATGATTGACCAAGTATGCAGTGACCTGCTAGAGGTCATTGTCCCTGCATCAGTCGTGCCAACGAAGAAATTAGAAAGCTTGGCCATTGCACTAAAGGCATCGCGCACAAAAATTAAAATTGTCCAGGAAGAGTTTGAGTAAGAGATCGTCGAGCTACAGATGAAGCTCCAGCCTGAGACCCCACCAGAGGTTAGAGCACAGTGCGCCACAAAGGTAAAGACAGCTACAAACAGTGTAGCAGCCGCGGTGACATAATTCGGAATATTATTAGATGAAGCAATGGGCATTTTGAAAACTATTCAAAACAACCTGATGGTGTAGTAGCTGCAAAATGAGTTGTGCATCAAGAAACAACAATTTACAAAAATTCGGATGGCGACGCCCACTTTGGTAACAGCGCAGAGACTTGCCAGATTGCATGAAGGCAAGGCTATTCAGACAGAAATTGAAGACCTGCACCGCTCAGAGAAAGATTTTGGAAACAAGGATTCAACCGTAGGTTGAGGAAGCCTTGAAACTGTCATAGAATATTGATGGTGCCCTCAAAAGGATCCAACAAACACAACGAATTATTAATTTTATAGCTGAGGGGTCAGTGACAGCAAACTTGGTTGATGAAGCACAGAGTACTGCCATTAGGGGAATTTTGAGGTCTAAAATGGGCCTCCTAAGAAAAATTTACAACCAAAATAAAATAAATAAGAACCAATAGGATTCAAGATGATTATGTCAACCATGGGGGATGATTCACCATTTTTTAAGTAAAAGGGTAAAAAGATTAAAAAATAATAAAATAATAAAACTACTTTTTCAACTCGTATTTTCAAATTATCTCCCAAAGTGTTTACTCAAATTTCGAGCGGGAGTACTCGTTGGATGAAAAATGTAATTCCTCATCCAAGGAGTACCCATTTTGTATACTTTCGATGGACCCTGCTATGTGAAAAATGAGAAATACATGAAAAAACATGATTGCAGTCACGTTTTTCTTATATTTCTCATTTTTCATGTAGCAAGGTCCATCGAAAGTATGCAACATGGGTACTCCTTGGATGAGGATTCAAATTTTGCATCCAAAAAGTACTCCCGCTCGAAATTTGAGTAAAAACTTTGGGAGATAAGTTGAAAATACAAGTTGAAAAAGTAGCTGAAAATACAAGTTGAAAAATTTGATGATATCATAAAATCTTATTTAATTATTTCCACTATTATTTTATAATTTCCTTAGGAGGCCCATTTTAGACCTCAAAATTCCCCTAATGTTTGCAGAGCGTCAAATTCATCCTGACACTCCAGAGCTCTATCGAAGCACTGAAGATGAAGATGAAGGTGATCCAGGTGTATATCGACGGCCACCCACCTATTTCATTTGGACCTGCACCATAAACTCTTGTAGTTCTCCACTTCCAACAGCTTACTATTTTTAGCAGGTTTTCAGGTCCTACACGCCCGGATCCATTTTGGGGAATTAATGATCTAGGTGGATATCGGTGGCCACCCACCTATTCCATTTGAACCTGTTAGGTCCCTATATTACTAGTATAGTCCCTTATTGTTGTTAGTGTAACCCCCTTATTGTTATTATTGTACCCTCGTAACCCCCATATTGTTATTATTGTGCCCTTAAATTATTATTGTTAGGTCGGCTAGGATTACATTGTGGCCCTACTAGGATTACATTATGACCCCATGGAATCCTATATATAGAAAGGAGGTTTTGTAATTTAAATAATCCAACAATTTTTCATTCATGTAATGTATTATAGGTTTCCCCCTCGAAGTGGCTTATTTCTAAGGCATTGATATCTCTTTTCTTCTCTTTTTGGAGCTAGTTTCACAACATTTGGTATCAGAGCTTTGAGATTCTAGGGTTTTCTTGCTCCAAATAGGCCAACGTGGAATTTTCTCTATAACTTTTTTTCTACAAAGGTTAAGAATCTGAAATTTTTAGAGTGCAAAGCCAAAATCCTGAGGAACATCATCAAAAAATTTCAGAGCTTTTTTTGCAATATTTTCGGAGATATTATCTGTGCAAGTTAGGTCATTTTGTAGGCTCCTGAATTTAACCTAAAACGGTCATTGTGGTATTTTCATAATAACTTTTCTTCTAAAAAGGTTCAAAAGCTGAAATTTTTAAAGTGCGAAGCCACAATCCTGAGGAACATTGTTAAAAAATTTCAAATATTGGTTCACAATATTTTCGGAGATATGATCTGTGGAATTTAGGGCTTTGTGAGGCTTTTGAATTTCATCTCAAAGAGGTGATTGTGGGAAAATCTTCATAGCTCTCTCTCTGAGCATCGGATTGGAATGATGTAAAAATTGGCCACAAGTGCACAAGCTGTAGTTTTTGGTCTGTCAATTTTAGAGCCAGAGGAGGAAATAGTGACACGTTGCAAGTCATACAAGTTCGCTCTACTGAACCAGTCCAAAATTGGGTCATTGTGGGAGATTGGACATAACTTTTCCTAGAAAAGTCCAAATCAAATCAAACCTATGGCATTTGAAAGACACTTCAGAGGGATACTACAAGGCTGAATTTCAGATATTGAGGATCCACAATTATAAAGATAATTCAATTTCAATATCAAGCTCCTCAAAAGCAAGAAAAAGGTGTGTATTTTTTTCCCGAATTGCATAACTCTTGTTTGAAGAATCAAGTTGAATTGATTACAAGGGCATATTGTAGAATAGATATCAGTATTGGATTCTAAAATGGCCCCTAAAAATAATTCAACACCCTTTAAGCCTTTAGAAAGCTCTGTTGAAAATGCAACAAGATAATGGAGCTTAGTGAAATGAAGTCGCCTTCACTAAGTGGGCCCGCAGGCTATTTTTGGCGCAAAGTCTATTTTTAGACATATGGATCATGGTCTATGAGTTGCAGGATGCTATTTATGGATGATTGGTTGAGTTGGTAAAATAGATGACCCTCATTTTTAGACATCTATATGACGTATTAGACCGTCAAGAAAATAGAACAGTCAAATATTATTAACCCTTAATAATATTTAGACTATAAACAATATCTTATCCTCTTGGAGCACTTCAGTTTGATGCTTGGATGTGGCACATGCAGCTGACATAAGGAAATACACTTTTCCTATGGGTTAGTTGAGCTATTGCATGGTTGACTTCAGTTAGAACTCATGTGGCAGAGTTTGGTGGAGTTGATGAGACAGTTGGTGGAGTTGTGTTCGGTTTAACTTAGTTGAACTAGTTGTATTTAGTCTAACTGACAAATACACTAGTGATGAGTGGTGTGAATTAATTTTCACTAATTATTAACTCATAAATCAACTAAAGAATACATCAGTTAACTGCAATGCATGGACAGTTCAGTGGAGACCAGTGTTAGAGGTGGGTGAAAGGGTGAGTCTACTATCAGTTGTGACTATTGGCTGTGCATGAGATTTGTACACACATTGATGGAGATTTCCAATGAGGATTACGCAGTTGGAGCTAGTGGGATTCAAACTTGGATCTCATCATTAATCAACTTGGATTACGCAGTAGAGGCGGGCAGACTTGTGGAGGAGATTTGAACCTGTGACTTGTTCACTTTCCACACTAGTTTTGTGTGTAACTTTTGGAGATAGTGTTGAGAGCTGTGAGAGCTTTGTGCTATGTATTGTTACATGTTCTCTATCATTATAATATACAGATAGTTGGGGGTTTTCAGCTGTAAGCTTTCCCTATTACATACTGTGTTATATGTGTGCTTGATTATGTTTTAATGTGCGCATGCGACTGCTTCTATTTCCGCAAATTGATGATCAATTGTAGAAGAGGTTATGTATTATGCATGAAGCTTAAATAGTGTGTAATCAGGATAATCTCGGTGAATAATTCAGCTATTATTCAAATTTCTACAAGCTCTACTATGACTCATGAAGACGAAGAATGGCAACATGACATATCAAAATTACAAGAGCAAGTGCAACAAATTTCGCTCTCGCAAAGAGCAACAAAAAATGACATGGAAGTTTTGAAGAAAGGCATGGAAACTAATATGGCTGGTTTGAAGAAAGGCATGGAATCTAAGATGAATGGTTTGAAGAATGGCATGGAATCTAAGATAGATGGCATGGACACTGGCATGGAATCTAAAATGGAAAACATGAAGAACGATCTAAAAGCAGACATGGAAGGTTTGACTAAGTTGATCCAAGAAATGTTTCCTAATGGTGAAAAGATAGTAGAGGAAACACATGATGAGAACAAAATAAATGTTAATCATGATTTCATAAAATATAATGTTGGCGGGAAGAACCACCATATTCCAAAAATGGATATGAGGAAGTTTGATGGAAAGGATCCTGTAACATGGATACTACAGATGGAGCAATAGTTTGATCTCCATAATGTGCAAAACACACAAAAGGTATGCATTGCCAGTTTACATTTAGAACAAAATACATTTGTATGGTATTGATGGCATTGATCCCATAAAAAAATTGTCACTTGGTCAATTTTTACGGAGGAAATGATAGCACATTATGAGGATACAAAGGGCAACACCTTCTTTAGACAATTGATAAATCTCAAACAAAAGGGTTTAATGGGGGAGCACATTGAGGACTTCCAAAAATTGAATATAATGGTAACTAATATTCCAGAGCAACATAGGATTGGTCTCTTCATAGGTACTTTAAAGGATAACATCCAACATGAAGTTCGTGTTTTGGAACCTGATTCATTGGAGAAGGCATTCAGGTTGTCAAGAAAAATTGAATGTAAAATTATGGAAACAAGGAAGCCTACCACTCACTTCTATAAAGAGGGAAGTGTTGCTACTCCTAAATTTCCATAACCTACAAGGTTGACACCACAACAATTGGAAGAAAAAAGAGCAAAAGGGCTTTGCTACAGTTGTGATAGAAAATACACTAAAGGTCATAATTGTGCTGAGAAGAAGTTATTTTACATAGATTATGAAGAGGAAGAATAAAATGAACAAGAAGAGGATATACACCAGGAACCAACCCAAGAAGGGGAAGAAATGAGTCCGACCATATCATGTAATGCATTGAAAGGAGTTACCACTCCTCAAACTCTCAAGATACTGAGGACATATCAAGAAGAAAAAGGTAATAGTGTTGATTGATTCAGGTAGTACCCATAATTTTATTCATTGTAAGGTAGCCAAGGAATTGAATTGTTTCATATACCCAACACCAGAATGTCAAGTGATGGTTGCAAATGGAGGAACTATAAATTGCTCTGGAAAATGCCATAATATCAAGCTAACCATGGGGGAATATGTGTTGACTAGTCCAATGCTTTCCATTCCTATGGGAGGTGCTGATGTTGTACTAGAAGTACAATGGTTACAATCTTTGGGGACGGTAGCTTTTAATTTTCAAGAACTTTTCTTGAAATTTTTTTCAGAAGGAAAGGAAGTCGAATTACGGGGTATTACAGGGAAGCCGGGAAAGATAATAAGCTCTAATGTCATGACAAAGCTTCTAAAGAAAGAACAACGAGGTGTAATTGCACAATTATGCTCACTAGAAGTTCCAACATCAAAATCATCTATTTCTGCATATCTCCAACAAGTCTTGGACAATCATTCCAAGGTGTTTGAAACTCCCAAAGGACTCCCACCTATTCGTGATCATGATCATGCTATTCATTTGATTCCAGGAAGTGTTCCTCCAAACATCAAGCCTTATAGATATCCTTACTTCCAAAAGAGTGAAATTGAATGTATGATTGCAGAAATGTTAGAGGCGGGTATAATTCAACCTAGTCAAAGTTCTTTCTCTACTCCCGTAGTATTGGTACACAAGAAGGATGGATCATGGCGAATGTGTCCGGATTATAGGGAGCTCAATAAGCTCACCATTAAAGATAAATTTCCCATTCCTGTGATTGATGAATTATTGGATGAATTACATGGAGCAATTTATTTTACCAAGTTGGATATTCGTTCAGGATATCATCAAATTAGAATGAAGACTGAAGATATTTTGAAAACAACATTTCGAACTCATGAGGGTCATTATGAATTTTTGGTCATGCCTTTTGGCCTTACCAATGCACCTTCTACATTTCAAGGGTTGATGAATTCCATTTTCAAACCTTTCCTTAGAAAATTTGTTCTAGTATTTTTTGATGATATACTAATCTACAGCAGGTCTTGGAAGGATCATGTTGAACATGTTGACAGGGTGCTCAAACTATTGCAGGAGAAACAATTATATGCAAAAACATCCAAATGTTTCTTTTGAGTACAAGAGGTGGAATATCTGGGTCATATTGTATCTCACGAGGGTGTTAAGGTAGACCCTAACAAAATTAAAGTCATTAAGGAATGGAAAGTCCCCACAACCATAAAGCAGTTGCGAGGATTTCTCGGGTTAACAGGGTATTATCGCAAGTTTGTTAAGAATTATGGGAGAATAGCAGCAACTCTAACAACATTATTGAAGAAAGATGCATTTTCATGGACTCCTGAAGCAACTAAGGCCTTTGAACATCTTAAAGAGGCAATGTGCCTAGCACCAGTCTTAGCTACGCCAGACTTCACAAAAACCTTTATTATTGAATGTGATGCCTCAGGAAATGGAATTGGTGTTGTTTTAATGCAAGAAGGAAGACCCATTTCTTTTGAAAGTTGTCCAATCAAAGGAAATTATTTACAGAAACCTATTTATGAGAAGGAAATGTTAGCAATATTGCATGCACTAAATAAATGGAGAACTTACCTAATGGGAAGACACTTCAAGGTAAAAATTTATCATGATAGTCTTAAACACTTTTTGGAACAAGACTATCTTCAGAAGAGCAGCAAAAATGGATCACAAAGATGTTGGGTTATGACTTTGAAATAATATACAAAAAGGAAAGCTAAATGTTGTTGCAGATGCACTCTCAAGAAAGAATGAAGAGGTGGAAGCATTGCTTTGTGCCATTTCTATTATCCAACCAGATTGGATAACCGAAGCAAGAGATGAATGGAAGAAGGACGAAGAAGTTTGGACACTCATTCAAAAGTTGCAGCAAGATCCTAGTACATATGATACATTTAGTTGGAAAAATGATTCCTTATGGTACAAATATCGTTTATATATTTGTAAGAATTCCCAACTAAAACAAAATATTCTTTTGGAATTGCACACTTCTCCTTTAGAAGGACACTCAGGATTTTTAAAAACTTACCACAGGGTGAAGAAATAATTTTTTTGGGATGGCCTTAAATCTAATATTCAAAAGTTTGTGGCAGAATTTTTGGTTTTCCAGCAGAAGAAAGTTGAGAAAATTAAGACCTTGGGTCTTCTACAACCTTTATCCATTCCAAGTCAATGTTGGGAGGAGATTTCAATGTATTTTATCATTGGTTTACCTAAGTCCGAAGGAAAGAGTGTCATCATGGTGGTAGTTGATAGACTTACCAAGTATGCACACTTTTGTGCATTATCTCATCCATTTAAAGCAAGTACAGTTTCTACTACATTTATGGACACAATTCAAAAGCTACATGGAAACCCAAGGGTTATTGTGAGCGACAGAGATCCCATTTTTACTGGAAATTTTTTGACAGAGTTATTTTCTTGTTTGGGTACTCAATTAGCTCATAGCTCATCTTATCATCCTCAATCTGATGGTCAAACTGAGATAGTAAATAAATGTTTGGAAGGATATCTTCGTTGTTTTGTATCCGATAAACAAACACAATGGGTCAAGTGGTTACCTCTCGCTGAATGGTGGTATAACACTTCCTTCCATACCGCAGCAAAAATGACCCCATTTATGGCACTTTATGGATATCATCCACCATCCATCACATCATCTTTAAGGGAAAATTCGAAGGTTCAAGCAGTGGAAGATCACATCGAGCATCAGCAAGAAGTTCTCCAACTCTTAAAGGATAACCTGAATTTGGCACAAAATCGAATGAAACAACAGGCAGATCAACATCGTAGCGAGAGAATTTTTGATGTAGGAGACTGGGTATTTTTACGGCTACAACCATACAAACAAATGTCCCTCAAGCAAGCTAAGAAGGATAATAATTTATCGCCAAAGTAATGTGGTCCTTACAAGGTGTTGCAAAAGATTGGTACTATGGCATACAAATTGCAGCTTCCTGATTCTTCACGAGTGCATCCAATTTTCCATGTTTCATGCTTAAAGAAGGTTATAGGTGAAAATCTTCCAGTTCAAACAATATTGCTAGAACTTGATGAGAAAGGAAAAATCATATTGGAACTTGAAGCGGTCACAGAAACAAGAACTCGACAGCTACGGAATCGATCAATTTCAAAGTATCTCATCAAGTGGAAGAACTTACCCACTGAAGATTCTACATGGGAGGATGAGAATTTTATACAGAATCACCTAGAGCTACTCAAGCATTGAGGACAACACTTTTTTGAAGGAGAGGGGCATGTTAGGTCCCTATATTACTAGTATAGTCCCTTATTGTTGTTAGTGTAACCCCCTTATTGTTATTATTGTACCCTTGTAACCCCCATATTGTTATTATTGTGCCCTTAAATTATTATTGTTAGGTCGGCTAGGATTACATTGTGGCCCTACTAGGATTACATTATGGCCTCATGGACTCCTATATATAGAAAGGAGGTTTTGTAATTTGAATCATCCAAGAATTGTTCATTCATGTAATGTATTGGAGGTTTCCCCCTCGAAGTGGCTTATTTCTAAGGCGTTGATATCTATTTTCTTCTATTTTTGGAGTTGGTTTTACAACAAAACCCCCACCATTAGTTCTTTCAGTTTTCAAGTTGCAGCACAACTTACTATATTTAGCAGTTTTTCAGGTCCTGAACTTCTGGAGCTGTTTTGAGGCCATAAACGATGTTTTTTGGAAAAATCGGGAGCAACATGGGTCCATATACCAATGTTTCTCACACAAAAATTTGTAGTCCTCAGACATACCTTTCTAATGAGCTATTAAGCACGTCAAACGGAGATCGCATGCCAAAGTTACGTCCCCGGGAAGTTGAAACACCAATTTACCCAAACAGGGCCCACATTTTTGGCGCTTCATCTCCTAGGGTTAGGTTTTTGGACGTTTCGAGTTTTAAATTATTTCTCGACAATAAATAGGCCTTCGAGCCTCATTGTAATATAGTTCAGGGCCTAGGAGAGGACACATCTCTTCTCAGAGATAAGTGTTATAAGTGCCCTAGCTCACTTGTTCCCATCATTTCAGTTCTGTAACACAGTGGAGGGGTCTGTAGCTGTCACATATCTTCTCAAGAATACACTACCAGTGCCCTTGCCTCTCATTTCCATTATGTCTCATTGTAACACAATTCAGGGACTGGTAGCCGACACGTCTCTTCTCAGGGATATGCTACCATTTCCCTAGCTCACTTATTTCCATTATTTCTATAAGCATGTTTCAGTTATTTGTTATGTAACACAGTTCAGAGGCATGTAGCTGCCACATCTCTTCTCAAAGATAAGCCTACCAGCACCCTAGTTTTTTATTTACATTTTGTCTATAAACAACTTTCAATTCTATAACATAGTTCAAGGATTGGGAGCCGACACATCTCTTCTCAAAGATAAGCGCTACCAGTGCCCTAGCTCGCTTATTCCCATAATTTCAGTTCTGTAACATAGTGGGGAGGCCTGTATCCATCACATCTCTTCTCAGAGATATGCTACCAGTGTGCTCACTCGCTCATTTCCATTATGTATCATTGTAACATAGTTCAGAGGCCTGTAACCGCCACATCTCTTCTCGGAGATACGCCTACTAGTGCCCTAGCTGTTTATTTCATCCATTTACTTTATTAATAAAATGAAGCATTATTTCCATTGCATCTATGTATCTATGGTTATATGTGTATTATTTTGCGTTCCTACATAAAATCCAGATTAGTGGTATCAGAGCTAGTCTTCCTTTTCTTTATTTTTCTTTGCATGTCCCCAACATGGTCAGTGTATAAGGAGTTCGGGCTTGATCTGGTTCACCTGTCGCAAGATCAGCCTTGCAAACCCCGACGACCCCTAATGGCAGAAGGAAAGAAGGAAGAGGGAGTAGAAGATCTTATCAAAATCTTGTTCGGGGAGGCCCTCGAGAAATAGAGGAACGCAATTATGGATAAATTTTCCCATATCCTTCAACGGATACCCACCGATGGCACATCTACATCTAGCACGTTCGCTAATAGGTCCGCGACATCCTGGACAAATCCAATACCAAGTTCAGCAGAATTCCCCCCCCCCCCCCACCACCCATGGAGGAACTTAAATAAATGGAGACCATTGCTTCCTAAGGAGGGAGGAATGATCCAGGTGGATATCGGTGGCCACCCACCTATTCCATTTGGACCCACACCATCAACTCTTGCAGTTCTCCACTTCCAGCAACTTACTATTTTTAGCAGGTTTTCGGGTCCTGCACGCCTGGAGCCATTTTGGGGAATTAATGATCTAGGTGGATATCGGTGGCCACCCAAATATTCCATTTGAACCCCCACCATCAGTTCTTTCAGTTTTCAAGTTGCGGCACAACTTACTATATTTAGCATTTTTTCAGGTCCTGAACTTCCGGAGCCATTTTGAGGCCCTAAATGACGTTTTTTGGGAAAATTGGGAGAAACTTGAGTCTATATTCCAATGTTTCTCACACTAAAAGTTGTATTCCTCGAACAGATCTTTCTAACGAGCAATTGAGCATGCCAAACGGAGATCGGATGCCAAAGTTACGTCCCTGGGAAGTGGAAACACCAATTTACACTAACGGGGCCCACGGTTTTGGCGCTTCATCTCCTAGGGTTAGGTTTTTGGACGTTTCAGGTTTTACATTGCTTCTAAACAATAAATAAGCCCTCGAGCCTCATTGTAACACAGTTCAGGGGCTGGGAGTTGACACATCTCTTCTAAGAGATAAGCGCTACCGATGCCCTAGCTCGCTTGTTCCCATCATTTCAGTTCTGTAACACATTGGAGGGGTCTGTAGCCGTCACATCTCTTCTCAGGGATACGCTACTAGTGCACTAGCTCAATTATTTCTATTATTTCTATAAGCATGTTTCAGTAATTTGTTATGTAATATAGTTCAAAGGCCTGTAGCTACCACATATCTTCTCAGAGATAAGCCTACCATCTTCCTAGCTGTTTATTTACATTTTTTCTGTAGACAAATTTCAGTTCTGTAACACAGTTCAGGGGTTGGGAGCCGACACATCTCTTCTCAGAGATAAGTGCTACCAGTGCCCTAGCTCATTTGTTCCCATCATTTCAGTTTTGTAACACAGTGGGGAGGCATGGAGACATCACATATCTTCTCAGAGATACGTTACCAGTGTGCTCGCTCACTCATTTCCATTATGTATCATTTTAACACAGTTCAGAGGCCTGTAGCCGCCACATCTCTTCTCAAAGATACGCCTACCAGCGCCCTAGCTATTTATTTCAGTCATTTGTTTTATTAATAAAATGAAGCATTATTTTTGTTGCATCTCTGTATATATGGCTATATGTGTATTCTATTGCATTCCTTCATAAAATATAGATCAGAAGGTGACCACCCCACAGTGACTCGAGACGAGTCACAAGATTTTGTTGGGGACCTGTTGGAGTGAGGTCCCCTGGGGTGAATTTTTTGGTAATTTTGTATAATTTTTGTTGTACGCGCTGCGCGTAAAGAGTCAAAGGGGCTTTGGGGCAGGTCAAATTCCCTTAATCATTGTAATGGGTTTAAAGGGAAAACCATGAGTCTTAAACCATGGTATGTGAGCGTCTAGATAATATAAGTATGTAAGGATTGAGTCAAGTAGAATCAATGAATTGATCGGATATGAATGTTTGTTAAAGTTTTTATCTAAGTCTGGGTTTTTGGGTAGAAAGGCTCCTACTGGCTGTTTACGCGGACACCTAAGTCCTGGCTATGTGCAGACTCCGCCGGCAGTGTGTGCGGAAGGATTGAATGTATTGGAATTGATAGATCTATTAATAAAGAAGACATTTTTAGCGAACCTGGACTCTTATGTGAATTTATGTATCGATTATCTTTTATTTTCTTTAAGATCTGAATCTATTATGTGTTGCATATTTACTTCTATTAATGGTTAATTACATCTGCGTGAATATTAGTTACTGAGAAGATCTAAGTGGAGTACACTATGCATGAATATCATTTGATGTTAGATGAATAGATCTGATTGAAGTATATTTAGTTAGTGTGCGCAAATATATTGAAGTACTCTCAGATAATATACGGAAGAGTTTGATCTGATTAACTGTGCATGCACACATTTGTTATATAATCTGCTTTAAGTATTTTTAGGGCCACTACATAAAAAGCTTCCTCATGGTGCAGAAACATGGTTCCAGCACCCCCCCCCCCATACTTTTTCAAGTGATACTTTGGTCTACGCAAGAAAATCACTGCCGAAAGGGTCAGTAGTTGGAGTGTTTTGTTGGTTGTGCAATAACTCTGAACCTGGGTCAGGACCCCTCAAGCCAACAAACAATCTCAACTAGAATGGATCGTCAATTAGGGAGTTGGATGAACACCATAAATGTAATGTTGTTACATTGTCAGCCATATACTCTCAAAAATTTCCTTCAAATTTTTGAATATCAGATGGAAGTTTGGTGGGAACTGTTAGCTCCCTGTAATTTCAGCAGATTGGCGAGACCAAAACTGCAGGGAGGACATTTGAACCACTTTGGGATTCTAGGATCTTGCCCTCCTGAATCCAAAGAGGGATCTCTCTATAAGTGCAAAGATTGATTGATCTTTAAGGCTTTTGAAATGATATTAGGCTAGTTATGAAAGAACAAGGGTTTTTGTTTGGTTTTGGTTGGGCAAAGATATGTGAAGGTGAAGGAAGTCTAAATGAAGGGTGAAGGTATATGCAAGTGAAAGATTGATTCAGCTAACAAGATAGGCAAGAAGCAGCTTCAATCCATTGGGCTATGGAGTCATAGTAGGATTTAATTGAAACAACAAGGTTCAAGAGTGGTCCATGGGGCAAGTCATCTATGTCAAAGGATCTCTTAAAGTTGATGTTATGGAATGGAATGAAACACCAAGAAGGGGAAACAAACAAATGAAGAACAAAGAGCAGCCTAAGATCAAGTAAGTACTTTGAAACTATCTTGCTTTTGGCATGCACTTAAGAAAAACATAAAAATTATCTAAGATCAGGTAAGTACTTTGAAACTAGCCTTCTTTTGATGCACTTTCAAAAGAAAACATTTAAAACACAAATAGAATAGCTTAAGATCAAGTAAGGACTTTGAACCTATCCTACTTTCAGCATATTCAAAGGGAAAATTTTCAATGCAACTGTTGGAGAAGAAAACTAGAGGACAGGGCTAACCATAGACTTCCCTAGTTCATTCTTTAATTAGTAAACTTATCAAGACAACACTTAAGATAAACAATGAATAGTCTAAGATTAGGTAAGGGCTTTGAACCTAGCTTGCTTTCAACATACTCTTAGGGAAACTTTCAGACAACCTTTGTAGATAAAACTAGAGGACAGGGCTAACCATAGACTTCTATAGTTCAACTCTACTTAGCATAAACTAAAAATAACATTCAAGAACAATGTTTGAAGTTTAGACAGTAAGACATGGGCTCACCAACATTCCTTAACTTCTTGGACTGTATTGAATCATTCTTAAATAAACAAAGGAAGAAAACATGAAGATGAAGCTTATCAGTGAAAGTAGGGTACTGCAAAGAGTAAATCCTAGCTTTATATTTGTTGTTCTTTATCAGAGAAAATGGAGAGAATGGAAACAAAAGAAAATAACAATTTACAATAAGAAAAACATCACCATTGACATAGACCAAGATCCCATAAATCAGCTTGTATTTGAATGCTTCAAACTAGTTACAATCATCAAGTCCAGTGGGCCTCTACAGCTTCAAACTTCTCATATCAACTTAGGTATCTTAGATTACAAATAGAGCTTACAACAGCTTCAGAAAACTATTTACATGCATCATATATTCAGAGACCAACCTTTGTCTCATCTTCTATAGAGGTATTTATAGAAGAAAAGAGGAGGTGGGATGTAAAATAAGATCTCTAGGCTCAATTAATACAGTTTAATGCTTCTCGGCCTTTGAGGGGCTCAATCGAGAAGATTTATGATATTTCCTCTGTACTAATTGGTTTTCATTAAGTTTTTAGGCTACTTGGGAGAATTTGTTGACTTTAAATCTCTTTCTTATCTTTGTAATAACTTTGCTGACAGTTGCAATAAGTTCCCTTGATTTGAAATAATTGTTCAGTTGTATTTAGGAAAATATCTTCTGTTTCTGGAAATAACTAGGCCTCCTTTGATTGCTTTGAGGCTACACGTGGCTTTTGGTAGCTAGAGAGGATTCAATTAGCCTCTGATGTGGTGGTGCAAGCTTCTCGAACTGATAGATTTCTTTGTCTTTCTCTAAAACACCTTTAATTTATGTTAGATATATGTTTTAGGTTTGATTAGGCTTAATATTTTTCTTCATGTCTTCATACAGTCTTTAACTATGTGGATTAGGCCTTGGATAATCAAATTTATGCCTTAATCCTTCAATCATTTTGTTTAAATCCTTTTATCCTTTATCTTTGCTGTGATTTTATGTTGTGACACTGATACTCTTTGTCTGTGGTGTTTTTTGTGTTTTTGTTGCTTTTGTAGGCGCGCAAAGGGTTTTGTGACATCTACAGTGCTCATGAGGCACGGTAAGATCATGGTTTAAACCTGTTGGGGTTCCCATGTTTTGGCGAGGTTGACAGAGACCAAAAGATGAGACAACATAGAACCACTTTGGGACCTTAGGATCTAGCCCTCCTAGGTCCAGAGAGGGATCTCTCTATACAAGTCAAAGGATATGTCTTTGAAGCTCTAAGTTATGATTTTAGGCTAGTTGTAGGCTCATGGTTGTTTGTTTGATTGTTTGTGTTTGGTTGGAGGGAATCAGGAAAAGAAGGACCAATATAAGACAAGGATGAGCAAATGGGAAGCTTAGGCAGAGACAGATAACTCAAAGAACATCAAAGTCATTGGGCTATGGAGTCAAGAAAGGATTTACCTGTAATCAATGTGCAAGCTTTCAATTGGGCTAGTCATCTAGAGCATTGGATCTTAAAGGAGATATTTGGAATGGGACATTAAGGACAGAAAATGAAAGGAGGAGAACCAACCAACTCTGTCTATAGATCAGACCAGAGTTCATTTAACTCCAGGCCTGCTTGGACAGAATTAGAGGTGAAACAAGGGATCTTGGAAAGGTTTAATTGGGATGGAAAGCTCCTAGAGAGACAGAGATCGGGTTCTAGACCTCTAGGATTCTCAACACATTCAACTAAATCCTAACAAGAACATCTAAATACAGATTTCATTAATTCATACATCAGAGAGCAGGCAATAACATCCACTACACTGGTTAAACCAATTGAAATCAACATTCAGATACACATATAAGCAGAAAACATAGAAGGTTGGGAGAGCAGCAGCATAAGGTACCTATCAAGGGTAAATCTTATGCCAAACTTCTGATGCGAGCCTAAAGAAACATGATGAAATGAAAGCAAGTCAATCACAAATACAGAGAAAGGAAAACATCACCAGCTGCTTTAGATCAGGATCCAAAGAAACATGCTTGTCATATTAAAAACAACACCAATCAGGTACATCATAGCCCATAGCTTGAACATTCAGTCTGAATACATCTAATCTCAGTCTATCTTACAATATACACATAGAACTTGTCTCAAATAGGAACAATGCTTGCATTCCACTGATTTCTCATCAACAACCATTACAATGTTTCCTTTTGTGCTTTATAGCAAAGGATGAACCTAAGATCGACTGAAGGAGTAGGTGAAAATTAAATGTATCATTAAACATAACAATGAATGCAGGGCCGAAACCCATTCTGCTTGACCTGCTATGTATTTAATCTCTGTCACCTTCCTTGTGAAAGAATGATCTGCTTTGGATATGATCTTGACCTTTTGGCTTGTTGTACTCCAGGTGATTTGAACAAAAAATGAAATAAACTGCTAGGAAGGTCTGTCTCATAAATGTCTAACTGTTTTTTGAACTGTAGTTAGGGCATAAATTCTTTTAGGGACATTCTGCATAATAAAAGCAGTATGGATGCTTTGTACCTGATGAAGAAAGACATCCTGCTGACAAATAACCCTGATGGTACCTTTCACCGTGCTCAGGATCTTTTGGATCGATCCTCGGGGTATTCAAACTGCTGCTTTGCCTTCTACAAATCCCTGAAGGAGCTCTAAAGTCTTCTGTTTCTTGCCTTGAGCTTTCTGCTGTCCTGTAATACTCTGCTGCTTCATTTTTGCCTCTGACAGGTTAGCTCGAGCTTTAATGGCACCGGAGGGTTTTCCACAGAGTTTTAGGCCTGTTCCTTAAATGACAGTCTTGTCTTTACCTTCCCGGGCCATCTCTCATAAATTCAGCCGCTGAAGACGACCTTCATCGACTTCTCCGTCACTGTAACAGAGGTTCTGCAATTATGGCAGACATTCACCATTGAAAACCCTGCAAAACAACCCACCTGTGAGGAAAACCATGGACAGGGATGATGAAGGCGGCGAGGACAAGATGTGGTCGTGGAAAATAGCCATGCAGACGAAGAACCGGGGAGAAATCGCGAAAAACGATGACAGAATTCTCTGGCAGAGGAATAATGAAACACAGAGCGAATACACGTAATAGACGAATGAAAACATTAAAAAACATGACAAAACCAAAGATATAGTGACGGAAACGGAGAATGTATGGGGCATACATGTGGAGGTGACGTGGCGGGACCTGGAGACCACGGAATAGTCAACGACGAACGGATGAATCTGGACCGTCGATGGTGTGGAGATCTATGGCGGAAACACGACGGAATGTGGACCCGGGATACGGAGGAGGCAGGTTAACGGGGGGCGCAGCTTCGATGAATTACAACCGTAGGATGAAGCGCTCGAGATCAGATGGTTCGCATAGATTCCGCTGCGCGACTTTGAACCAAAGATTAATGCGCGAAATGAAAACGGTTTTGCCGCCATACCAAAGACAAGTGTCAAACGATGGGTGGAATCGCTGGTCCTCCGGGAAAAACCGCCAGCACACGGAAAGTGGTGCGGAATAAACCAGGCAGTTTTGGAAAACAGCGCGTGGAGTGGGGACCACCATTTCGGGCGCGCTCCGCACCGTCGGATCATATATTAATTAGACGGCGGAGATCTAAACAGCGCAGGGTTAACTCGGCAGCAAGTTTGAACAGATCGACGGAGTACGGGAGGTCGACCAGCGCGGAGTTTAACAGGATGTGAACCCCCCGTAGTTGACCAGTCAATCGGGGTTTGACCGCCGATGAACGGCCAATATGTACTACGGGGCCTCACCTCATTTGGTCTGTACAGGAAAATGGCAGCCCCCGTAACCACCATTTTTGTGGTGGCTCCACCCATGCACCACCACATGCCACCAGCGCGCCACCAATGCGCGTTTATAAAGGTTTTTTGATTATTTTCGCGTGGAGAAAGGTTTGGGGGAGCTAAGCGCCCGATGGATTTAGCGTTGGTCACGGCGCTAGGACTCATGGGAAAAAAGTTCGGGGGCTGATTGCGAAAGGGGCTAGGCTCAACATAATTTTTAGAGTGGGTTTTGTAACCATTTTCATGCAATTCAAGATCCGAGGATGATAACGATAGGGGGAAGAAAAGGTGCCAAGGTTTAACAAAGGGCAAGGGTGAGATTAAAAAGGGGGCTTAGGGGGGAGTTTAAGAGGGTAATGGTAGAATTAGAAGGGGGGAAATTGAACCTTGACAGAAGGAGGAAAAGGGGGAAAAGAGGGACATTTTGCAGGGGTATAAGAGATAAGTGTGGGCCTCAGGGGAAAGAACCAAAAAAGGAGACTGGTGAAAGGAAAATTACAGAGAGACCTCAAGGATAATGTATCTTCAGGGGGGTGCATTCCTTAAAGGTCTCCAAAATGACATAGCCCCCAGCTTGCTTGTCAAGAATTTCATAGGGGGGCTAACAGTGGCTCCACATGGGGATTGCTTCTCCTTGGAGGAGACAAGAAACCAGATATGATATTTGGAGTAGGCCAGGTGCTTGCTATCATGAGCCATCTCTCTTATTTGTTTTTTAGCTGCCACAAAAATGTTAGACACACAAATCAGTAGAGACATTTTCCCGACCAATCTACCTACCCAAACTACAGCTCTAACAATGTTCCCTTGGGTGCATTTGAACTAGCAGACCCTTTACATTTTATTTTGCAAAACAAAAACAAACCTATTCTAAATCTATCCTTATTGCTCCATGAGGCCAGATTAGACTGTTGGCCTCATACAATTCTCTACCTAATCTACTACCTGTTGGGATTAAACTGTCCAATAGGTTTCTTCACCTACATTCTAAGACAGGAAATTTAAACACAGCCAAGCCAGGATTAGACTGTCTGACTTGCTGGACAAAAACTTGTAGAAGACAAAACTGTGAAGGCATGGAATTCTGCAACTTTGAAACATTCTTCTTTCTTTCTTATGACTCAGGTTTTGAGCATATTTGAGTCACCTCTTTTCTTTGCTTCAGCTCTGGTTTTGGGCATATTAGAGCTGGTTCTTCTTTCGCTGTTGATCAAGATTTTGAGCTTATTAGGACCAGCTATTCTGCTTCCTTTGGCTCGGATTTTGATCAGGTTTGAGCCATGATTTTTACTTCAGAGGTTCATATTTTGAGCATGTCTGAACCTCTCTTTTCATTCTGTTTTTTGGAACATTTCTCTTTTTCTGAAAATGAAAACTTGCAATGGTATGTACAATGGAGATGAAACTGGAAATGGAAAATCAATAGAAGTAATGTTTGAGCATCCTGACATTGACAGGACCCCCAAAAAATTTTGTTCCATCAAGGTCTTGCAGAAAAAACGCATTAGGACCCACAGTGGCCTGGATTATGTATGGACCCTGCCACAGGCTGTCAAATTTGCCATGTTTACCTTTGTCCTCTCTTCTTGAGTCCCATTTTAGAACCTTGTCACCAATTTTGAAATTTTAAGCTTTGGTTCTTTTGTCAAACTGCCTTTTTATGTTTTCTTGGACTCTGATAGCTCTGTTATAAACCTTCTCCCTTGTTTGCTGAAGATGGATTGTTTCATTAATTCTCCTTATCATGATGTCCTCCTCTGCCTGAATCTCTTGGACCAGCTTTACCACTGGTATCCCAAGGCTGGTAGGAAAAACTGCCTCTGTACCATAAACAAGTTGGAATGGTGACATGCCAATAGATTTCTTTATGGTGAGCCTATCAGCCCATAAGGCATGTACCAACTTGTTGTGCCAAGATTTCTTGTTCTCTTCTAATAGCTTTTTGATGATTGTCACTAAGCTCTTATTTGATGATTCAGCCAAGCCATTACCTTGAGGGTAATAGGCAGTTGAATGACCAAGCGTGATATGGTACCTGTGACAGAAATCGATCATTCTCTTGGATCCGAAAGTAGCAGCATTGTCAGTGATTATCTTCCTTGGACAACCAAACCGGGACAGGATGAAGTCTTCTAGGAACCGAATAATGATAGAATCGGTGGCATTCCTAGTGGGTATGGCTTCTATCCATTTAGTGAAGTAATCTGTAGCAGTTAGGATCCATTTATGTTGTCCAGAGGAAGAAGGGTGAATCTCCCCAATAAATTCTAGGCCCCATTGCATGAAGGGACCTTATATGGTGATGGGTTGTAGAGGAAGGGGAAGGAGTTTTCTTTTACCTTCAAAGATCTGACATTTATGACAAGCAGTTATCATTTGGTGGACATCATTAAACAGTGTAGGCCAATAATAACCAGCCCTGAGTACCTTATTTGCAGTGGCTTTCCAACTCAGGTGGCCTCCACACTCTCCAGTATGGAATTCTTGTTTGATTCTTTCAGCTTCAGTTTCAGACAAACACTTCAGCAATAGGCCATTTGGATTTTTCCAATATAGACTCTCATTCATAATGCAGTAATTTCTAGCTTTGAGTTTTATGAATCTGGCCTTTGTTTTGGACAGTTCTGGAGGGGCATTGAGGTTAGTGAGCACGTAAAGGATATCAGTATACCAAGGAGAGTTCTGAAACTGCTCCTCAACAGTTGGATGGGGAAATCCTTCTTGCTCGTCTAGGGCATTTATCATGTTAATGTCAAGGGCCTGCAAGTTTGTTTCAGCCATTAACTGGGCCAAGCCTTGACCTTTGATCAGCTTAGTGGGTTTTATTTCAAGGTCGTATTCCAAGATGGTAGCAATCCATTTTCCCCTTTTCCCATCAGGGTCTTGGGGCAAGATATCCTTAACCACTATATTTGGCACATAGGCAATGGTGTGAGAATGCAGAATGTACACCCTAAAGTATTTTAAGGCCTTGATCAGGGCATAGGCCTGCTTTTCCATGATGTTGTACTTTAAGGGTGCATCTCTTAAGGCTTTACTGAAGAAAGATATAGGCTACTCATTACCTTCTGAATTTTTCTGCAGCAAAACTGCAGCTATTGTGTGTTGGTAAGCAAATGAAAAGATCAGAAAATATTTTGAGAAGTCAGCGCTGATAAGCACAGGGGCCTGAGTGAGTGCAAGTTTTACTGACTCAAAAGATTTCTTAGCTTCAAAAGTCCACTTAATTCCTGCACCTTTCTTTAGCATTTCAGTCATTTTTCTAAGATGCTCTGCCACATTAGGAATGAATCTCCTGAGGAAATTGATCTTCCCTATAAAGGATTGCAACTCCTTGATGTTTCTTGGATGTGTAATTTTAAGTATTCCCTCAACTCTCTGTGGGTCTATCCGGATCCCTTTCTTAGATATAATGTGGCCCAGAAGTTTACCTTCTTGCAGCCCAAAAACAGTTTTCTTAGGATTTAAGGACAAGCCGTACCTTCTACACTTTTCAAAGACTTTCCTCAGATGTTTCAAGTGTTCTTCTTCAGTTTTAGAAAAGACAATCAAGTCATCCAAGTAGATAACTATGAAGTGTCCTATCTCCTCTAAGAAAGCTATGTCCATCGCTTTCTGGAAGGTAACTCCAACATTCATCAGTCCAAAGGGAATTTTCACATACATGAAGGTGCCCCATGGAGTGGTGAAAGCTGTTTTGAGTTGGTCTTCTGGGAGTACCAGAACTTGGTTGTATCCTGAAAAACCATCAAGCAGGGAGATTCTCTTAGAGCCCACTACCTTTTGTAGGATATGTTCCATTCTAGGCAAAGGGTAGTTGTCTTTCAGGGAGGCTCTATTGAGGTTTTTAAAAGTCTATGCAAAGACTAATCTCCCACGTTTTCTTCCTTACAGCCACTAATTTTGACACCCAATCAGAAAACCTTACAGGAACTATTATGCCTGCATCGTACATCTTCTTAATCTCTTTTTCTACTGCAGGCAATTGTTTTGGATTTATTCTTCGAAGTTTTTGTCTGAAAGGCTTTTGATTTTCCTTTAGTGGTATCTTGTGTTGTATGATGTTGGTGTCATAGGTCTTTAAGTCTTCATAGCGCCATGCAAACATGTCTATGAATTCATTGAACATGTCAATGTATTTCTTCTTCATGTCTGCAGGTACAGACTTAGCTAGTTTTATCATTTTGGGTTTGTCTTCAATGCCAATGTTGCATTCTTCCACATCAGAATCAACATGTTCAATTGTGGCTTTTTTGCTACGTCATCAAAGTCAAAAAGGTCCTCTAAGGGTGCCAGGCCTCTGGGTATATTCTTGTCTTTGGCCTGCAATACCTCAACCTCTTCGTTTTCTGCGTTTTCACTATTTTCGTTAAAATTTCCAGTTTTATCAGAAGAAAGATTTATTGCTATGTTATAGGGAGTTTCTATGTTACAGGGTGTTTCTTCCTCATCTGAGGAATTTTCATCTAGGCAGAAGCTATCAGATTTGGAGTCTGAATCAGAAAATTCAAACTCATTTCTGGCTATCAGGAAATCCACAATCTGTTTGTCTCCTTCGAAAACCTGCCAATATTTTTCATTGTCTGGCACTGCATGCCTAAATTTGGTCTGAATGATAATTTGTTGGTCAACTGGGGCCTTAGGATATGAGCTAGCTAGGCAAGCTAATCCATTAGCAACAGTGTTTTGACCCCTAGGAATGAACACTAATTTATATTCAACGAATTTTTTCAACAGATCCAGAGTGTCATTCCTATATGCTCTTAGTCTGGGATGTTTTGCTGAATACTCACCATTCACCTGTTTTATAACTAACTCTGAGTCTCCTTGTACAACTATCCTACGGGCTCCTAATTTCTTCAACAGATTCAAGCCCAAAATGAGAGCCTCATATTTTGCAATGTTATTTGTACATTTGAAATGCAGATTGACAGCATGACTCTCCGTGTGGTTACTTTCTATGTTACGTATCCATACCCCTGCTCCAGCATTTTGCCTAGTACATGACCCATCGAAATTCATTTCCCACAGGGGTTCTTTGTTTAATTCGTTTTCATCCCCTCCCCTACAGCTGGGTTCGCCATTATGTTGAGTTGTGAGGTTTGTGCTAGGAGGGGGGTCATTTTGTGGTTCATTATGGGCATGGAGATCAGGGAGGTGGATAGCTTGCTGTTTTTGTTCTGTTTCTGTTCCATTCAGAGTTACGTTTTCAGTATTTAGCCCATGGTATTTTTCATTGTATTCTTCTAGAGTAGCCATTATGTTGAAATCCATGGGCTCTACGTTTGTGTCTCTGTTATCTGATCTCGACTCTTCTGAGGATTGGTCATTGTAGAGAATGAAAGAGTCTAGATCTGTATGTACAGAGTATAATGGTGAATTTTCAGGCTTCTCGGGGCTACTGACTAAGAATTTCATCTGAGACTCTCTATACAGTCTTCTAAGTTGGCCAAATATAGGGATAGTGGCATAAGAGCCATCCATCTGCATTGTTCCCTGCAGTTTGGCTCCCCATGATCTTGATAATAGAATGCCATACTTAGGTGGCACATTTGCCACCACAACATCCATGACCATACATTTAGCAGGAATCTGGGTTAAACTCACACATAAGTCTTTGATGAGGCCTAGGCATTTTACTCTACTAGAGTCAAATGAATATAAGTCTTTATAGGGTCTGGTGATTTCTAGGCCTAGCCTCTCCATCACTACCTTGGGAATTAAGTTGTGAGATGCTCCAGAATCATGCATTGCATTGTGAAATATCTTGTCATGAATGTTGAGACTGATATGAAAAGGTGGAACTACCCCTTCCTGAAACTTTCCCTCAATCTTTGGACCAAACAACAGGGCAGGTTGATCATCACTCAGATTTACAGTGTCACTATTTACACTCAGATTTAATGCTTTCAAAATCTGACCTTTATATGTATCCTGAGTGGCCAACTCAGATAACGGTACAGAGATTTTAATTTTCGCAATCTCACTCTCTAGATTGAAAGTGGACTGGACCTTTGTAATGTTCAATTATGTTTTATTTGCTACTACTTTAGTAGCCGAATCGGTTTGTGGTTTCTCACTATGTACAAGGTTTGGAACAGTTGTATCAGGAGCACTAACTGAAGTGCTAGTACTGCTGGTTGGTTGGCCTTGTTTTCCATAGTCCAGGTTGTCTTTTTCTTTGTCTTTTCCAGAGCCTTCAGCTGCTGATTTGGAATTCTCAGCAGTTGCTTTAGAAGTGTTGTCAGGCTTTTTCTTGATTGTAATCTCAGGAGTCTTGGCTTTGGGAGTATCTTGGTTTTTCTTGCTCCTAAGTTCATATTGTTCCCTGACTTGCAACATGGCATTTTCAAATCCTAATCTATAATCCTCAGACTCAAACCACTCCTCATCACAACCAGTGGTGGAGGGCTGGTCTTCTTCTGAATCATAATTTAGGATTGAGTTTTCTGTTTCAAACATTTTTATTGCATTCCCTTCAGACTCTTCTATGATTCCCTCATCCTCATCTAAAAATTTTTCTTGAAATGGGGGAATAATTTGTTGGTCTGACTCTCTTTGTCTGTTGGGAGCAGCATTGTTTCTTCTAATGTTTTGGTTCTGGTTTATTTTTTGGTTGTTGTTTTGGACAACCATCCTCTTTATCATTTGTTGAAGCTCTTCCACATTTTTGGATAGTCTGTCATATTTGGGATCAGATGTGGAAGCTACGTTGTCATCCCTATATGTTACCCTTTTTTCAGCTTTTAGTCTTGCCCTTTTTTCCATTAAGTTTGCTTCTATGGTTATTGCTCCTTTCTACATGTCTTCCAGGGTGGTGTACTCTTTATCCCTAAGCTCATAGGCCATGTCGGCATCAAATCCATCGGGATATTTAGCCAGGGCCATTCCTTGTGGAGGTTTCATGTGTGGAGGGAGGGCATTGTAGATGATATTGAATCTAGTGGTGTAATCGTGAACACTCTCTCCTACGTTCCTCTAAAGGGACATGTATTCTGCTAGGAGCTGGTGAGGGTTGGCTCTAACCTCCCATTTGTTTACGAAGGTCTGGTACAATGCATGGAGATCTTAGATACTGCCAGGAGGTAAACTCTTAAACCACTTCTTCACCTCACCCCCTAAGCTTTGGGAAAAGATTCTCATTTTGATGGTTTCATCATCAATTTCCATGTAATCAAAATAATCCTCCATCTTATCTACATGTTGCTGAGCTGTGATGGATTCTTTAGCAGTGAAGTGTGGGATTTTTTATTGATAGTCATTTGGCAGGGGGATAAGAGGCTGAGGTAGAACTAGAGGTGCATATCAGGCTGCCATTGTGATGTTCTGATGAGGTAAAAGATTAACCTGAGCATCTGGTATATGGATGACAGGGATATTAAGACCAGCAGAGGCTTGTTGAGCAGATCTAGGGTGAGACAACCCCGAGTTTTGGACAAAGTGTATATCAGGTGGTGTAGATGGAGGGGTTTCTCTGTCCCTAGGGTCTGGCTGGTCTGAAACACTGAATGACCTAGTTCTAGGTAATCTGTTTTGAAGGTCTAGGTCGAAGAAAGGGTCTAATAGAGCTGCAAGATCTTCTGGTGCAGAATTAGCTCTATGAATGTTGCTGGAAATAGTTGATATCCTACTTACATGTGTTCTTTTGAGGATTTTCTCAGGATTATCAACTGTTTCAGGTGGGTTTGGATCAGGGCAAGCTCTTGTATGAATGGTTATGTGAGCCAGAATGGTGTTCTTGAACTAAGCAGCTTAACCCTACTTGTTACTTCTATTGTGGTTGATATTGTCTCAGGGTTGGTCTCCCAGCAGACCCTTCATTATGTTTCAGGTATGGTCTCCCAGTGGAGTCTCATGCGAAACCAAGATGATCAGCAGGCCTACTGATCACCAGTGGAGTCTTTTAACGTTTAGGAACAATGGAGTCGCCAGGTGGAGGATTTAGGATGTTTCTAAGGGGTACACTGTCCACCACAGTGTTCAGGCACTATCACCTTTCAGGAATCTCCTCTAAACCAACAAGCTCCAACCAGAGATTGACTGGGAGGGCATTTACCAGATATGTCACCTCTGAAAAGAGGATGAGATATGGAGGCTACCTGGCCCTTTCCAGGCTCTGTCTAAGAGTATGGTGGATATTCAATAATGGAGATTGATCCAAGAAAGGGGTGAATTCCTATCAACCTAACCAGAGTTCTAAGTTTCTGAGGTTTTTCTGAATGTTTAAGCTGAAATGTACTCAGAGTTCCCCAGCGGAGTCGCCATTATGTTGGGGTTCCCATGTTTTGGCCAGGTTGACAGAGACCAAAAGATGAGACAACATAGAACCACTTTGGGACCTTAGGATCTAGCCCTCCTAGGTCCAGAGAGGGATCTCTCTATACAAGTCAAAGGATATGTCTTTGAAGCTCTAAGTTATGATTTTAGGCTAGTTGTAGGCTCATGGTTGTTTGTTTGATTGTTTGTGTTTGGTTGGAGGGAATCAAGAAAAGAAGGACAAATAGAAGACAAGGATGAGAAAATGGGAAGCTTAGGCAGAGACAGATAACTCAAAGAACATCAAAGTCATTGGGCTATGGAGTCAAGAAAGGATTTACCTGCAATCAATGTGCAAGTTTTCAATTGGGCTAGTCATCTAGAGCATTGGATCTTAAAGGAGATATTTGGAATGGGACATTAAGGACAGAAAATGAAAGGAGGAGAATCAACCAACTCTGTCTATAGATCATACCAGAGGTCATTTAACTCCAGGCCTGCTTGGACAGAATTAGAGGTGAAACAAGGGATCTTGGAAAGGTTTAATTGGGATGGAAAGCTCCTAGAGAGACAAAGATTAGGTTCTAGACCTCCAGGATTCTCAACACATTCAACTAAATCCTAACAAGAACATCTAAATACATATTTCATTAATTCATACATCAGAGAGCAGGAGATAACATCCACTACACTGGTTAAACTAATTTAAATCAACATTCAGATACACATATAAGCAGAAAACATAGAAGGCTGGGAGAGCAGCAGCATAAGGTACCTATCAAGGGTAAATCTTATGCCAAAATTTTGATGCAAGCCTGAAGAAACATGATGAAATGAAAGCAAGTCAATCACAAATACAGAGAAAGGAAAACATCACCAACTTCTTTAGATCAGGATCCAAATAAACATGCTTGTCATATTAAAAACAACACCAATCAGGTACATCATAGCCCACAGCTTGAACATTCAGTCTGAATACATCTAATCTCAATCTATCTTACAATATACACAGAGAACTTGTCTCAAGAGGAAAACACTTGCGTTCCACTGATATCTCATCAACAACCATTACAATGTTTCCTTCTGTGCTTTATAGCAAAGGGTGAGCCTAAGATCAACTGAAGGAGTAGGTGAAAATTAAATGTATCATTAAACACAACAATGGATGTAGGGTCGAAACCCATTCTTCTTGACCTGCTATGTATTTAATCTCTATCACCTTCCTTGTGAAAGAATGATCTTCTTTGGATATGATCTTGACCTTTTGGCTTGTTGTACTCCAGGTGATTTGAACAAAAAATTGAAATAAACTGCTAGAAAGGTCTGTCTCATAAATGTCTGACTGTTTTTGAACTGTAGTTAGGGCGGAAATCATTTCAGGGACATTTTGCATAATAAAAGTTATATGGGCACCCTGTACTTCATAAAGAAAAAAATTCTGCTGACAAATAACCCTGATGGTACCTTTCACCGTGCTCAGGATCTTTTGGATCGATCCTCAGGGTCTTCAAACTGCTGCTTTTCCTTCTACAAATCCCTGAAGGAGCTCTAAAGTCTTCTGTTTCTTTCCTTGAGCTTTCTACTGTCCTGTAATACTTTGCTGCTTCATTTCTGCCTCTGACAGGTTAGCTCGAGCTTTAATGGCACCGAGGGCTTTCCACAGAGTTTTAGGCCTGTTCCTTAAATGATAGTCTTGTCTTTACCTTCCCGGGCCATCTCTCATAAATTCAGCCGCTGAAGACGACCTTCATCGACTTCTCCGTCACTGTAACAGAGGTTCTGCAATTATGGCGGACATTCACTATTGAAAACCCTGCAAAACAACCCACCTGTGAGGAAAACCATGGACAGGGATGATGAAGGCGGCGAGGACAAGATGTGGTCGTGGAAAATATCCATGCAGACGGAGAACTGGGGAGAAATTGCGAAAAATGATGACAGAATGCTCTGGCGGAGGAATAATGAAACACAGAGCGAATACACATAATAGACGAATGAAAACATTAAAAAACACGACAAAACCAAAGATATAGTGACGAAAACGGAGAATGTACGGGGCGTACACGTGGAGGTGACGTGGCGGGACCGGGAGACCACGGAATAGTCAACGACGAACGGATGAATCTGGACCATCGATGGGGTGGAGATCTACGGTGGAAACACGATGGAATGTGGACCTGGGATACGGAGGAGGCAGGTTAACGGGGGGCGCAGCTTCGATGAATTACGACCGTAGGATGAAGCGCTCGAGATTGGACGGTTCGCATAGATTCCGCTGCGCGACTTTGAACCGAAGATTAATGCGTGAAATGAAAAAGGTTTTGCCACCGTACCAAATACAGGTGTCAAACGATGGGTGGAATTGCTGGTCCTCTGGGAAAAACTGCCAGCACGCAGAAAGTGGTGCAGAATAAACCAGGCATTTTTGGAAAAGAGCGCGTGGAGTGGGGACCACCATTTCGGGCACGTTCCGCGCCATCAGATCATATATTAATTGGACGGCGGAGATCTGAATAGTGTAGGGTTAACTCGGCAGCAAGTTTGAACAGATCGACGAAGTACGGGAGGTCGACCAGCGCGGAGTTTAACGGGATGTGAACCCCCCGTAGTTGACCAGTCGATCGGGGTTTGACCGCCGATGAACGGCCAATATGTACTACGGGGCCTCACCTCATTTGGTCTGTACGGGAAAATGGCAGCCCTCGTAACCACCATTTTTGTGGTGGCTCCACCCATGCACCACCACATGCCGCCAGCGCGCCACCAATGCGCGTTTATAAAGGTTTTTTGATGATTTTCGTGCGGAGAAAGGTTTGGGGGAGCTAAGCGCCCGACGGATTTAGCGTTGGTCATGGCGCTAGGACTCATGGGAAAAATGTGCGGGGGCTGATTGCGAAAGGGGATAGGCTCAACATAATGTTTAGAGTGGGTTTTGTAACCATTTTCATGCAATTCAAGACCCGAGGATGATAACGATAGGGGGAAGAAAAGGTGCCAAGGTTTAACAAAGGGCAAGGGTGAGATTAAAAAGGGGGCTTAGGGGGGGAGTTTAAGAGGGTAATGGTAGAATTAGAAGGGGGGAAAGGGAACCTTGACAGAAGGAGGAAAAAGGGGAAAAGAGGGACATTTTGCAGGGGTATAAGAGATAAGTGCGGGCCTCAGGGGAAAGAACCAGCAGAGGAGACTGGTGAAAGGCAAAGTACAGAGAGACCTCAAGGATAATGTATCTTCAGGGGGGATACATTCCTTGAAGGTCAGACAAACAGGCGAGGGCAAAGATCTGGGGGTTGAAGTTTAATCGGGACCGTTGGATATAAGAAATGAACGGTGGATGTTGATCTGAGGAATGCTTATGGAGAGCAGAAGAAGGTAAAGAAAACAAGGGGAAAAGGTTTAATCAGAGCCGTTGGATTAGGATATCCGACGGTAGAGATATTTCGATAAAAAATTCGAAGGATATATGGAGGGTAAAAAGCTTGGGGTCGAGAATTAATATAAGTCGTCAATCCAAATAAATCAATGGCTAAGATCTTGTGAAGGGGTCTTTCGGAGAACAAAGAGGAAGGGTGATGGCTTTGGTTCGCTTTAAGTTAGGACCGTTGGATGAAATCCATCAATGGATAGGATTAAATGGAGAAATGCATTGGGGAGGAGGGCAGTTAACGGAAAACCAAAGCAGTTTTCGCGCTGGGTCAGGAGTGGTTAGTGGAATTCGCAAAAACAACGTGATTCCACTCATCGCGCGCCACGTGGCGAGACAAAACCACTTATATCGCGCGATTTCAAACCATTAACGTTCGGACGAAATAAAAACGCGATATGCACCTCAGCCGTCAGATGGAGGGGAGGAAGATCTGACGGTGTAGGTTATGGCGCGATGAGGAAAGATGCACAGCGGAGGTAACCGCATCAGGTTTCTTGTGGACCGTTGGATTTATGAGGATGGACGGCCACGATTTAATCTTGGGACAAAGTTATATGGGCTAAAGAAAATCTTAGAGCGGAGATCGGATTTGATCCTGATCGTCGGATCTTAGACATGAACGATCAGGATTTAACGATGGCCCGGAGTTAATGAGAAAAGGAGGAGGTAAGGGCAGGGATCGGGTTTAACACCGACAGTTGATCTGCAAAGATCTACGGTGGAAAATCACCAAAAAAATAACCATCGGGTTTTATAAAATAACAAAGGAATGAAGGGAAAAAAGGGTTTCGACGGGGTTTTAAAGGTTTTTAGACCCTTTAAGAGCCTGGTTGCAGGGCTTAAGGCCCTATGGCACAAAGGTTCACCAGGGTTAAGCCCTCAAGGGCTAAAGACATTCAAAATGTTTTTAGGCTGTTTTAGGCCTTAGAAACAGTGTTTTTAGGCCAAAATAGTGGTTCTGGTAGATAAATGAAAGCTTTTTAAACAAAATGAGAGGAGATCAAATGGTTGTAAAGGGATTTTGGAGTGTTTCTGAAGGTTGAAAAAAGCTTATGGAAGAATTTTATGAAGAAAAAGGGCGTGAAAAATGGGGTTATTCATGAGTGAAAGGAGGGGTAAAATGAAGGGGACAATGGGTTTTTTTTTAGCAATCTTCTTTAGGAAAATAGCATATTTTTCATGGTTATGAGGGAAACAACAGTGAATATTAACTAAAGGGTTAATCATATTTATAAGACTTCAAGAACTCACAATTTTGGCCATAAAATTGTTTCCTGAAGGCTACAAAAAAATTTAGCCACCATTTGATATGAAATTTTTTATAGGTGGCTAACAAGAACCGGAGGCCAAGCCAGATTATATCGGATCAGGTCATTCGTCAATTTTGAAATATTTGGAAAATTTAGGGTTTTTAGGAATGGTAAGCACAGAGGAGCTTGAGAATTCCATCCACCATGAGTAGGACTCCCAACTTTAATGAAATAATACCCTGGATTTGCAGAGGCACCAGGTTTCCATGGATTATTAGTAGAAGAGGCTAAACCATAAGGGAATCCTTGTGGTCCAGAAGTATTCATAGGAAGACCTCCTCCCACTGAAGAGTCACCAAACATAGATAAATCCCCCCCATCGAAGCACTAAAAGGAGAGGAAATCCCTTGATAAGGGTTCCACGCATTGGCGAAAGGAGAAAAAACCTGAGACGTCCCTACGAAGGAGAAAGGAATATTCCCATGTTGACCAAAAAAAGGTTGATTCCCAGATCCTAAACCACTAAAAGTAGGGTTAGTCCATCCTTGATCTCCTTGAAAAGGATTAAAACCTTGACCCTGAGCGGATAAAGGAAATGATCCTATGTTCAAAGAAGGGTCATAATGAGGTATATGACCACTTCCAAAAGGAAAACCTTGGAAGGATGTTGAACCACTTGCCATAGTAGTTGTTTTTGTGGAAGCAAAAAATGAAATGGTTAAAGGAATTGAAGTAATTGCACTGGAAGGAATCCCAAAAGGAAAGTAACCAACGTGGGAAGTAAAAGTTTGGGTGCCTTCACTCGAATATGGAATGGAGGTAGAGCCAAATACTACGGTACTAGGTGTGATAGTGGATATAGAAATTTTAAATACTCCTTCAACTGAAAGAGGAGTATGCACACTAGTAGTACCCATAGTTGAAATGGCACTCCTAGTAGTGGCCATCGAAAGAAAATAAGGAGAAAAATCAGGTGTTGTCAACCTGTGAGTCTGGATACCAAAGTATAATATTATGTCTATAAAATTAGGAAAAAGGGGTGAAGAAGGAGTCATGGGGGACTCGGGAATCTCTTCAACCTCAACCTCGTCTTCCGACTGGAAGAGAACCCTAGAAAGGACTGGATTGTTCTTGTCCAAATCATGACTTACACTAAGTCCACCCCATGAAACAATAGCCCCAAATAGAGGATAAATATCCGATGCATTTGTTGCTACTAGTTGGAAATCACTAGCAAAATTTCTCCTATGCCTCCTAGAAGAAGGCTCGGCACTTGCAGGTGAGAGCCCATGAAGCCTCCTGGACCGAAGAACTGGTCAATCAACCACTTTTAATTATTAAGAGAACTTATAAAGACTCAAAATTATAAAGCTATGGAAATATATGAGAAAATATCACTCACTAAAAAATCTCCCTAAAGATATAACCAATCAAGATACTTCCAGGTATTTTCGCTCCAGCTGATTAGGACCAGACATCAAAATACAAGAAAGTGAATATAATGACCTTCCGAAAATGTTCTGGGGTAATTACACCCCAAGCCTACTAGCGAAGGTAACATAAACAATTACGCTGACCTCCAGACAAAATCCTTTATCGGTTCAAGTACCCAAGCTTCGCAAGGGCACCCTCAAGAAGTACTAATGAGAGTGATACAATGTTTGCCTCAGGTACCATGGGTATTCCCCCCCCACATTCACCTATGTGGTCCCTGGGAAAGGAAACTAAGGTCACCAGTTTTTAGTAGAGTCTCCAATTCTTTTGCAGGAGAAAACTCCCTAAGGTCAGGGTTGAGAACCCCAATAGATCGAAGGGAATCTTTCAATAAGAAGCAAGCAAATAAGCAGTCCTAATGCATAAACTACTCAAGTGGGATGAAGAGAAAGTACCCATAGGTCCGACATTTGAAGTATTTCTCGTAGGGTTCAAACCCTCTACTTCCTCCAAAGCTTCAAACCCTACAACACATCTGAGAATCCATATATACACGAGTGCTAGCTCAAAGCATGTTGAAGATATGAATGTTATATCATATAAGCACAAGGATATAAATCATGAAATTATACATAATTATACTATAACATGAGTTAAAGTATAAATATCATAACGTTTAGGAACGTGGACAAAGCTTCTTTGATGTACATGTTCAAAAAAAGTCGGGTTCTTCACTTCTATTGTGATTCTTTCTCTCATACCATGTAGAAAATCAACATAGATTCGACTGATCTTGTGATATGATAAAACAAAATACTTGAATCTATTCTAAAATTTTGAAAACCAACATGATCGCACAACCGTAAGGCAAGTGAGAGAAAGAAATCAATCGATCACACAACACAAGATGTATCTAGAGAAAGAAACTGCTCAAAACCTCGCTATCTGTATATTACATAAAGTCAATATCATGAAATAATACAATGCTATTTCCCTTCTTGAAAAACCTCTACACTCTGTTGACTATCTCACTTTGATCTCTGGCTTGATCTAAGCAAGTTTGGTCTAATATTTTACCTTTTTCTTGCCTTCGCCTGGCCTGCCTTCCTTACGCATTCCTGGGCTAATTGAGCCCCTATTAATTAACCGAATCCCAAATAATGATTGCGCAATTCATCTAAGGCTTCCCGATGACCTGATGCATGACCTGTTCAATTTTCTAATTATACAACTAATAGTTACCTTCCCTTTAACCCCAACCTCTATTGAGATTCAACAAGATGATGATCCTAGTGAAAATTAAGCGCTTACACTAGGTGGGGCCTGTAGGCTATTTTTAGGTGATATGTCTATTTTTAGAATTTGGATCAAAGTCTATTTTTAGCAGTAATCTATTTATAGATGGTTGAGAAAATTATATGGATGGATGGGCGTCTATTTTTGGAATGCATGTGCGAAGTTGTTTCGTGGAATGCATGTCGATTATTGTTATCTCTTAACAATAATTAGACAATAAATAATAATCTATTCTCTTGAAGCACTTGATTTCAGTTAACTGATGTGGAAAACCAGTTAACTGAAGGAATTTTGAGTTCAAAGGTTGGTTGGTGGGACATGCTAGTGGACTTCATTGTAACTAAGTGATACAAAGTTGTAACAGAGTTGGATGTGTAGTTATGTGAGTTGTAAAGTAGTTTAACTCAGTTAAGTGAGTTAAACTCAGTTGTGCTAGTTGTAACTAGTTGTAACTAAAGATACATGAGTGAGAGATCAATGAATTAAATAGTAAATTAATTCACATGGATTGATCTCACATGCAACTTAAGATTTACTACTTATTGTTAACTACATGCATGTTAGATCCAGTGGAGACACAGTTGAGAGATAGGTGAAAGGGATAGTTTGACTATCATTTATGACTATAGTGGGTGCACAAGTGCAACCAAACACACATTGGAGATGCCAATGAGGATTGTGCAGTCAAGGTAAGGCAAGATCGAATTCATTCAGGGATTGTGATCTGCAGGGATTGCGTAGTGGAGGCAGGTTGTCATGGGGCAGTAAATTGGTGCATGTTTATGCCAATTTTTGTATGACAATGTGAGACGATTGTATATTGTATTGAGAGCTCTTGGAGTGTTTAACATAATTGTATTAAAATCAGAGAATCCAGGAAATACATAATTGTATTAAAATTTTCTACATGGTATCGGAGAAAAGAAGATTGCAATATTGAAACAGTAGCTGAGTTTGTTGGTGGAAACAATTTGAATTTGTTGCAATAATTTATTGGTGCGACAATTGAGTAAACATCGAAATGGATTTTAATGGTTTGTGACTAGAGTATGCACTCAAGGGAAGCTCGAACTAAATTGCATGGAAGGATAGGATGGAGGCAGTGCTTGAAGATAATGGCTTGAATGAATTCATCGACAATGATGTTCCTAAGCCCACTTCAACGGATGCTGCATTACTTGACGTCTGGTAAAATAAAGTAGCGAAGAGGAGAAGGAATCTATTGGAAGGTGTGCGAGACCATATTTTCTCAAGCCTTCATGGGAAAGCCACTCCATATGCTATGTGGAAGGCTTTGACGGATCTTTTCCAAAGCATAAGCGACCATAGGAAATTTGCGCTGAAGGATAAACTCAGAAAGATCAAGATGGAGAAGGGAAACAATATTCTTAAGTATCTCACAAAGTTTGTCCAATGTCGAGATGAATTGGGGAGTGTGGGAATCATGGTTTTTGATGATTATTTCCAGGATTTTCAAGCCTTCTTGGAAATGTAGAAATTATATAAATATATGCATCATATATCCAGATTCCCCCGATCTAACAAATATTTATCTTCTTTGCTAAATACACAGACCCTTCCACCGTTAATATTTTCCGAAAATTATCAAATTAATTACAAACACATGTGAAGCATAAATAAAAACAATCGCACATAACACAGTTGTTTAACGGGAAAGCCTGAAGCTGAAAACCCTAACTATCATATATTATGTATCATGGAGATCATGTAACAATCTCATACAAAGCTTAGTACATCAAGCTCTCGGTACAATCAATCGTCACACACTAACAAGAAGAAATCTACAAATCCATGCACTGATTTCTTGCCACCTGATAGCCTGCCTCCACTGCGCAATCCCTGCTGAAGAATGCCCCTGAATGAATTCGAATTGACCTTGCCTTGACTCTGAAATCCTCATTGGCAACTCCAATGTGTGTATGATGTAATCAATGCATCACTATAGTCACAACGGATATTCCATCTCACCCTTTCACCTACCTCTCCACTGAGTCTCCACTGGAACTGACATGCACTGTAGTTAACTGTTGTATTTGTTCAGTGGATTAGTGAGTTATTATTTGTGAATTAATTCACTCCACTCTCACTAGTGTATCATTCAGTTAGACTAGATACAACTAGCTCAACTAAGTTTAACTCCAATAACTGAGTTAAACTGAATAACAACTCCATGAACTACTCTTCCAACTCTGTCATAACTTTGCCACTTCAGTTCTAACTGATTCCTCCATGCATGAACCACCAATCAACCCTAGGAATTGCGTAATTCCTTCAGCCCACTGATTTGCCAAATTTGTATACTGAAATAAAGTGCTCCGAGAGAATAAGTTGATGTTTATTGTCAGATTATTATTAAGGACTAATAATAATCGACATGCATCTATTTTTAGATTGAAAATCTATAAATAGACTTCGCCCAACATTCTAAAAATAGAATTTCATCTATTTTTCCAACTTGACCAACCATCCACAAATAGCATCCTGCAACTTCTGAAATATGATCACCATGTCTAAAAATAGACTTGCACCTAAGAATAGCATCCGGGCCCATGTAGTGAAAGCGACTGATTTTCACTAAGATCCATCATCTTGTTGAATCTCAACACTCCCTCTCAACAAGATAGGGATTATCCTTCACATTGATCCTACCTCTATGGTATTTGAATTTTCTCTTGGTGAGTGCCTTCGTCATAATATCTGCACCCTGATCTTTCGTAGGAATGTACTGAAGCAACATGATCTTCAGCTGCACATAATCTCTAATATGATGATACCAGATATCAAGATGCTTAGATCTATAATGAAACACATGATTAATCGAGAGTTAAATGCAACTCTGATTATCACAATGTATCACTGTAGGATCTAAATGTGAACCGAACAAACTGACCAGGATCTTCCTCATCTAGATAGCCTCACATGCAGCTTGACTTGTTGCCATGTATTATGTTTCCATTGAACTGAGTGCCATGGATATTTGTTTCCTGTTGTACCAATGAATTGTTGTAGATCCAATACTAAAAATCCCTCCTGATGTTCTTTTTCTGTCTGTTGGGTTTCCTGCCCAATCTGCATCAGTGAAGCCATGCAACTTCACCTCATCTGTCTGTCTGTACCATAATCCATACTCATATGTGCCCCTGAGATACCTCAGGATATGCTTTCCTGCCTTCAAAAATATCTTGGTAGGCTTAACCATCGCTTGTGAAAGCTGGTTCACCACATAGCATATGTCTGGTCTTGTATTAACTAAATACATTAGCGAACCCACCAACTGTCGATAAATAGTGGCATCCACTACCTCTGCTAATGTAGCATCCTCTTTCCTCCAATTTCCTGGAAGAAGAGTGTTGATAGGCTTCAGCCTTGCATGTAAAAATTCTCTAGTATCTCCCAGACATACTTGCCTTGAGACACAAACAGTTCACCTTCCCCGCTGCCATATTTCCAATCCAAGGAAATAATGAAGGAGGCCCAAATCCTTCATCTCAAACTCCTTTGCAATATTTTCCTTACATGAGTGTATCAACTTCTCATCACCCATTATTATTAAATCTTCAACATAAAGAACAATTATTAAAATCTTACCCTCCACCACAATTTGGTACAGGGTTGCATCCACCTCACTCTTGGTGAAACCAAGTCTGGTAAAATAGCTATCGATCCGAGTGTACCAAGCAGGAGGTGCTTGTTTCAGCCCATATAGCGCTCTTTTGAGCCTGCACACATGCGACTTGCTGCTGAAGATTTCGAATCCTTCAGGTTTCTCAATGTACACTTCTTCCTCAATGATCCCATTAAGGAACGTAGTCTTCACATCCATCTGATGAATGTGCCAACGCATCTGCGCTGAGAGAGCAAGGATGGTCCATATGGAAGACTACCGTGCGACAGGTGCAAAGGTTTCTTCATAATAAATCCCCTCGATTTGTGAGAAGCCCCGAGCAACAAATCTTTCCTTATACCTCTCAACACTCCTATCAATAGCTTGCTTTACCTTGTAGATCCATCTTGATCCTACAACTGATTTACCCACTGGGCTTGGAACAATCTCCCAAGCATTGTTTCTGACAATGGATTCATACTCCTCCACCATGGCATCTACCCATGTGGGCTCCTGCACTGCTTCTTCAAAAGAAGATGGCTTTTTCACAATACACTTTCTCATAAGAGCCATGTATCCAGTGAATTAGTCAGGTGACTGTCTCTGTCTGTGTTGTGATGTAGGGACTCCTACATTCTGTGCCGCATCAAGCTTCAGTCTCTCAACTTCTGTGGTACGCTTTCTACCTTGTATGATGTTTGGTTCTGCATCAGTGGACTCCTCTACTCCATAAATCTCCTCCTATGGCTGATCCACATCTAGAGGATCATCTTTGGGAACAAGAAGTTCCTCCTCTGCATGCAAGTGTAGCTCCCTCACAATCGATAACTTCATGGCTTTCACCTCATTGAATTTTATATCCCGTCGCACCACAGTCATTCAAATTTTTGGCAAATACACACGATAATTATGGGGTGTTTATGTGTACCCCACAAATATCCCAACTTCTGCAGTCGGCTCTAGCTTCTTCATGGCGTCCTTTGTCACATGAATGTAAACTGATGAGCCAAAAATCTTCAAATGAGAAATATCAGGCTTCTTACCAGTAAAAGCTTCTTCAGATGTACTCATTCCAAGTACTCTATGAGGACAACGGTTTTTCACATAAACCGCAGTGTTGCATGCTTCCGCCCACGAGTGCATCGGTAGGCCCTGGTCATACAGCATAGCTCGTGTAGCACCCACGATCGTTCTGTTCTTCCTCTCTGCAACCCCATTCTTCTGTGATTTATGAGGCGCTATGATTTCTCTTCGAATTCCTTCTTTGCTATATACGTCTTTGAATTCGCCCGAGATATATTCACCACCATTATCGCTCTGCAAAGCCTTCACTTACTTCCCCGACTCCTTCTCCACCAATGCTTTAAACTCACAGAACTTTGAGAATGTTTCGCTCTTCTTCTGCATGAATAAGATCCAGCATCTATGAGAATAGTCATCAAAAAATATAACATAATACCTGTGTTTTGTTGTTGAAGCAACCGAGAAAGGTCCACACACGTCTGTGTGAATTCTCTCCAGGATCACCGAAGCATGGTTCTCCTTCTCATGAAAGGTGGTCTTCACAAACTTACCCATAGTACATCCCTTGCACTAATCTGATTGCGCAAGAGTACCCTTGGGATGTCCAGTAGAAATCTTCTGCAAAATCTTCAAAGCACCATGGTGAAGATGGCCCAATATCATGTGCCATAATTCGCCCTCATCCCGGCTCACCACTTCTTCTTATTTGCCCATCATTGTAGCGCAACCATCTACCACTAGCTTGTAGATATTCTTAACTTGAATCCCTATCTTCTTGGTTTGACCTGTTGTTTTATGTCAAAGGAAGGCTTTTCCCTCACTCAAAACAACGTCATAACCTTTGTCTTCCAACATTGAAACCGAGACCAAGTTCTTCTTCAAACCTGGAACATGCATAACATCTTTCAACATAAATGGATTACCTGACTTCCTCTCAAAGGTAATGGTCCCAATGTTGGTCTCACTGTATCGACCATCGTTGCCCATCTCTATATGCATTTGGAGGTCCTTCTCCTACAGATCACTAAACAACTCCTTATCTCCCGTCATATGGAAAGATGCACCACTATCAAGATACCACACCGATCCCATAGCGCTTGAAACCAAGCATGCAATCAAAGAGAAATCAAGTTCAAATTGTGATGCTAATGCCTCTCCAGCTGCGGCTCCAGCAGCCTTCTTGTTCTTCTTCTTCTGTGGGCAGTTAGTGCGAAATGCCCATGTTCGTGACAGTGAAAACACTTCACCTTGGACAAATCCTACTTCTTGCCTTTAGCCTCGGATTTTGAAGGGAATTTCTTCCCCTTCCCTTTCCTTTCTTTGGCAGCGAAAGCACAATTCTATTAATCTTCATTCTTCGATGAAGAGCCATCCCTAGTACTTCGCCTTATCTCCTCCTGCACAAGATCCGACCAAAGTCACTCCCAACCCGGCAATTTCTCCCGTCCATTGACAGAGTCTTCGTAGCTATGCCAACTCTTCGGAATCCCAAGGAGAGCCAAGCTCACCAAGTCATCATCATCAACAGTAATCCCCACACTTCCCAGTTCATCCCTACAGTGGAAAAACTTCGTGAGATAATTTGGAATATTGTCGCCCTTCTCCATTTTTATTTTTCTAAGCTTATCTTTCAGCGCCAACTTCCTCTGGTTGTTGCTGCTTTGGAAAAAATATTTCAAAGCCTTCAACATTGCAAATGGAGTGGATTTCCCGTGAAGTCTTGACACAATATGGTCCTTTACACCTTCCAACAGAATTATTCTTGTCTTTTCTACCTTCTTTTGTCATGCGTCAAGTAATGCAGCATCGCTAGAACCCGGCTTAGGAACATCGCTATCGATGAACTCCTTTAGTCCATTATCCTCCAGAACTGCCTCCATCCTATCCTTCCAGGCTATGTAATTTGAGCTGCCCTCAAGGGCATACTCCAATTGCAACCCATTGAAAGACATTTCAATGTATACTCAAATGTCACACCAAGAATTTTCTGCAGCAAATTCGAATTGTCCACCAGCACAAACTCAGCAATTCTTCACAATTGCAATCTTCAAGAATTAACACTGCTTCGATACCATGTAGAAATTATATAACATATGCATTATATATCTAGGTTCCCTTTATCTAACAATATTTATCTTCTTGCTAAATACAGAATCCTTCCACTGTTAATCTTTTGCGGAAATTATAAACTCAATTGCAAACACATGAAGCAATAAAAACAATCGCACATAACACAGTTGTTTAACGGGAAAGCCTGAAGATGAAAACCCCAACTATCATATATTATGTATCATGGAGATCATGTAACAATCTCATACAAAGCTTAGTACATCAAGCTCTCAGTACAATCAATCGTCACACACTAACAAGAAGAAATTTGCAAATCCATGCACTGATTTCTTGCCACCTGATAGTCTGCCTCCACTGTGCAATCCTTGTTGAATAAGACCCCTGAATCAATTCAAATTTTCCTTGCCTTGACTACGCAATCCGCATTGGAAACTCCAATGTGTGTGTGATGCAATCAATGCATCACTATAGTCACAACGAATAGTCCATCTCACCCTTTCACCTACCTCTCCACTGGAACTGAAATGCATTGTAGTTAACTGTTGTATTTGTTCAGTTGGTTAGTGAGTTATTATTTTTGAATTAATTAACTAATTAATTCACTCCACTCTCACTAGTGTATCATTCAGTTCGACTAGATACAACTAGCTCAACTGAGTTTAACTCCAATAACTGAGTTAAACTGAATAACAACTCCATGAACTACTCTTCCAACTCTGTCATAAATTTTCCACTTCAGTTCTAACTGATTCCTCCATGCGTTAACCACCAGTCAACCCTAAGAATTGCGTAATTCCTTCAGCCCACTGATTTTCCAATTCTATATACTAAAATAAAGTGCCCCAAGAGAATAAGTTGATGTTTATTATCGGATTATTATTAAGGGCTAATAATAATCAACATGCATCTATTTTTAGATCGACGATCTATAAATAGACTTCGCCTAATATTCTAAAAATATAATTTCATCTATTTTTCCAACTTGACCAACCATCCACAAATAGCATCCTGCAACTTCTGAAATATGATCACCATGTCTAAAAATAGACATAGTCTAAAAATAGACTTGCACCTAAAAATAGCCTACGGGCCCACTTAGTGAAGGCGACTGAATTTCACTAAGCTCCATCATCTTGTTGAATCTCAATAGGAAGTTCCTAATAGTTGGCACAGATATCAAGACTCTGTCAACAGACGGGAAAAACTGCTTGATTGGGAACGGCTGTGGTCAGATCTAGTGCAGGAGGAGTTCAGCGGAACACTAGAGATGTCTCTTCATCAAATCATGATGATGAAGAGGATTGTGCTTTGGCTGCCAAAGCAAGGAAAGGGAAGGGGAATAAATCCCATTAAAAATCCGAGGCTAAAGGCAAGAAGTTGGATTTGTCCAAGGTGAAGTGTTTTCACTATCACGAACATGGGCATCTCACCACTAACTGCCCACAGAAAAAGAAGAACAAGAAGGTTGTTGGAGCTACAGCTGGTGAGGACCTTGCCTCGCAATTTGAACTTGATTTCTCTTTGATCTCATGCTTGGTTTCAAGCGCAATGGGATCAGTGTGGTATTTTGATAGTGGTGCTTCCTTCCACATGCCGGGAGATAAGGAGCTTTTCAGTGTCTTGGAGGAGAAATATCTCCAGATGCATATAAATATGGGCGACGATGGACGATACAGTGTGACCAGAATTGGTACCATTACCTTTGAGAGGGATTCAAGTAAACCATTTCTGTTGAAATATGTTATGCATATTCCAGGTCTGAAGAAAAACTTGGTCTCAGTCGCGATGTTGGAGGACAGAGGTTATGACATTGTTTTCAGTGATGGAAAATATTTCCTACGATATAAAAAAATTGGTCAAACCAAGAGGATTGGGATTCGAGTCAAGAATCTCTACAAGCTGGAGGTAGATGCTTGCGCTGCAATGGTGGGAAAAAAAGAATAAGTGGTGAGCCGGGATGAGGGCGAATTATGGCATAGGTGATTGGGCCATCTTCACCATGGCACCTTGAAGATTTTGCAACATATTTCTACTGGACCTCCCAAGGGTACACTTGCTCAGTTAGATCATTGCAAGATATGTACTATGGTTAAGTTTGTGAAGGCCACCTTTCATGAAAATGAGAACCATGCTTCATTGATCCTAGAGAGTGTTCACACAGATGCGTGTGGACCATTCTCGGTTGCTTCAACAGCAAAAAACAGGTATTATGTTATTTTTTTATGACTATTCTCGTAGATGTTGGATCTTCTTCATGCAGAAGAAGGATCAAACATTCTCAAAGTTCCGTGAGTTTAAAGCATTGGTGGAGAAATATTCAGGGAAGTAAGTGAAGGCTCTACGGAGAGATAATGGTGGTGAATATATCTCGAACGAATTCAAATACTTCTGTGGCAAAGAATGAATTCGAAGAGAACTCATAGCGCCTCATAACCCATAGCAGAATGGGGTCGCTGAGAGGAAGAATAGAACGATCGTGGGTGTTGCACGAGCTATGCTACAATATTAGGGCCTACCAATGCATTTGTGGACGGAAGCATGCAAAACTGCGGTTTATTTCCAAAAACATTGTCCTCATAGAGTACTTGGCATGAGTACACCTGAATAAGTTTTTACTAGTAAGAAACCAGATGTTTCTCACTTTAAGATTTTTGGCTCATTTGTTTATGTGCATGTGACCAAGAATGCCAAGAAGAAGTTGGAGCCGACTGCTGAAGTTGGGATATTTGTGGGGTACACAAAAACACCCCATAATTATCGTGTGTATTTTCCAAACATTCGAATGAATGTGGTGCGACAAGATATAAAATTCAATGAGGAGAAAGCCATGAAGTTGTCGCTTGAGAGGGAGCTAGAATTGCATGTAGAGGAGGAACTGCTTGTTCCCAAATATGAGTCTCTAGATGTGGATCAGCCACAGGAGGAGGTTCATGGAGTGGAGGAGTCCACTCACGCAGAGCCAAACATTAGAACTAGCAGAAGGCGTACCACAGAAGCTAAGAGGCTGAAGCTTGATGCAGCACAGAATGTAGGAGTCCCTACTTCACATCGCAAACAGAGACAATCTCCTAACCGATTCACTGGATACATGGCTCTCATGAGCAAATGTATTATGACAGAGCCATATTCCTTTCAGGAAGCAGTTCAGAAGCCCACATGGGTAGATGCAATGGTGGAGGAGTATGACTCTATTGTCAGAAACAGTGCTCGGGAAACTGTTCCAAGGCCGATTGATAACTTAGTGGTAGGTTCAAGATGGATCTACAAGATAAAAAAAGCTGTTGATGGGAGTGTTGAGAATTATAAGGCAATATTTGTGGCCCGAGGCTTCTCACAGATCTAGGGGATTGATTACGAAGAAACCTTTGCACCTGTCGCACGATATTCTTCCATAAGGACCATCCTTGCTCTCTCAGCGCAGATGGGTTGGCACATTCATCAAATGGATGTGAAGATTGTGTTCCTTAATGGGATCATTGAGGAAGAAGTGTACATTGATCAACCCGAAGGATTTGAGATCTTCAGTAACGAGTCGCATGTGTGCATACTCAAAAGAGAGTTGTATGGGATAAAGCAAGCACCTTGTACTCGGTACACTCGAATCGAAATTTATTTCACTGGACTTGGCTTCACCAAGAGTGAGGTGGATGCAAACCTATACCAGATTGTGGTGGAGGGTAAGCTTTTAATCATTATTCTTTATGTTGATGATTTCATACTGACTAGTGATTAGCAGCTAATACACTCATGCAAGGAGGACCTTGCAAAGGAGTTCGAGATGAAGGATATGGGCCTCCTTCACTATTTCCTTGGATTGGAAATATGGCAGCAAGAAGGTGAACTATTTGTGTCTCAAGGCAAGAATGCAAGGGAGATACTCGGTAAGTTTCACATGGAGGGCTTCAAATCCATGGATACTCCTCTTCCTGGAAACTGGAGGAAAGAGGACGCTACATCTGGAGAGGTATTGGATGCTATTGTCTATCGAAAATTGGTGAGTTCACTCATGTATTTAGTTAATACAAGATCGGACATATGCTATGAGGTGAACCAGCCTATTCAAGCGATGGTTAAGCCTAACAAGCTCTTTTGGAAGGCAAGAAATCATGTCTTGAGATATCTCAGGGGAACATCTGAGTATGGCTTATGATAAAAACAGACAGATGAGGTGAATTTGCATAGCTTCACGGATGCAGATTGGGCAGGCAGCCCAACAGACAGAAAGATCACATCAGGAGGGGTTTTCAGTATCGGATCTATAGCTATTTCTTGGTACAGCAGGAAACAGAGATCTGTGGCACTCAATTCAGCACAAGTAGAATACATGGCAGCCAGTCAAGTTGCATGTGAGGCTATCTAGATGAGGAAGATCCTAGTCGTTTTGTTCGTTTCTCATTTAGATCCTACAGTAATTCATTGTGATAATCAGAGTTGCATTAAACTCTCGATTAATCCTGTGTTTCATGATAGATCTAAGCATATAGATATTCAGTATCATCATATCAGATATTGTGTGCAGCGGAAGATCATGTTGCTTCAGTACATTCCTACGGAAGATCAAGATGCAGATATTCTGATGAAGGCGCTCACCAGGAGAAAATTCGAATACTAGAGAGATAGGATCGAGGTGAAGGATAATCCCTTTCTTGTTGAGAGAGAGTGTTGAGATTCAACAAGATGATGATCCTAGTGAAAATTAAGCACCTACACTAGGTGGGGCCTGTTAGCCTCCTATATCAATAGGTTTCATCTTTCATGATTGTCTTGATTGAACTATGGAATATGTTCAAACCTTCTTTCTTGAGCAAAGGTGTTCCATATTCTTGAAAACCAAAAAAATTCAAAAAATTTAAAAAATGTAAAGAGGGTATACCCTAAAAGAAAGATCAAAGGGTTTGAAAAATAAAATGGTCAAAAAAGAGAAAGAAATGAACCCCAAATAGAAAAATACCAAGGAAAGTGTGCAAATCCAAATGCCACTACTATTTCATTTTTTGTAATAAAGCAATTGTGTGCAGCTTGTCCAACTTTTGCCACAATTCATGAATAAGTCAAACTGTTTAAACTTGGCTTACTCATATTTCAATTTCATGTTGTAGATTAGAGAATAAATATCTGACCAAACAGTGTAATCTTGGCAGATAAGTAGATAGGTAGAGTAAATAAGAGGTGCTCAACAGTTTAATCTGAGCCCTTGGATGTAATAAGGGTAGAAATAGATAGATTCATCATGTAAAAAGAAAGATTGATAAGGGTTTGCAAGTCTAAATGCACCCTAATAAAGAAGAAAAATGGTAGTGTCAAGTAGATAGGGTAGGTAGATGGTACTGCAAAGTGTTATCTGATGAATGATGCTGCTACATGTTGGTTAATCATTTACTTTCATCATAAGTACTGAAGCATGAAATACACTGGAAAATCACAGCAAGCAAAAGTCAAATTCGTTAACTTCCCTTATCATTTTCCCCTCAAAAGCTTTACTAATTCTCCCCAAAAGGACTAAGGTATTTGGAGATCAAAGGGGCTCAAGGCATTTCCTTGACTTCTGGAGGGACTGGACCCTCGGCCTAATGATCAAAAAGACCTAAGTGCTTGAGATAATTCATCATTATAATTATTCACCTTCAATTTGTTCCTAAGTAAAATCCTATTTTACTTAGGAAATGATAAAATTCCATAAAAATCCCTCAAAATAACTTACTATTCTCTCTAAGTTTGCGGGGTTGAAGATGAGATATTGCAATTTACTTAAAATACTTTAGATGAGCAAAGTCTTTTGAGTTCCATTGTCCCTTTCTCATATTAATGTTTAACTCTATTATATTAAATCCCTAGTGAAATACCCTTTCCTAAGTATATAACTCCCTTTTTTATAAATAACCCAAAAAACCCCCTTAGTATAAAGTTTAACCAAAGTATTTTATATCCCCGCACATTTAAAATAAAAACCCTTTATAAACCCTTTGGTTAAATATACCTTTATAATACAAATCCCGCCCCTATGATGAATTAATTGTATTAATTAATTCATTATATAATAAAATATATATAAAAGACTTTAAACATACAATACGTATGTTTAATACCAAAAAACATCAATAAAACTTTGCGAAAGTCTTGCGCCACCGTGGCATTCCACCTAGCCAACTCCGCCGCAACCCCTTTCTTTTGCATACGGGATTAATTAAGTCGCCTGGACTAATTAATAACTATTTCCGCCAGTTAAAAAGCCCCTGGAGCGATTAAAAACATTTAAAAGTGTTTAAAAGTACGACGGGGCCCACATGAAACCTCCGCCCATCTTCCCATCGCCCCAGCCGTTGGATCAGCCTCCCGCAGATCAACGGCCAGCGTTGATCCCGCTGCCCATCCCGTGTAAGTTTTTTAACCCACGGGGGATGGGTGGTTTTGAATAGTCAAACCATCCACGTGGCAGGAAACCTGTGGAATCGCTGCCCCTCCGTTAAAAACCGTCCTCGACCAAAAGCGGTGCGGGAGTACCACTTACCGCTTACCGCTTACTACCGGCTTACGTCACCCCGTACGTCAATGACGTCATCACCTCGAAAAAACAAAAATACCTTTAACTTGCGAATAAAGCCATTTTTTCGTGTTTTTTCAGTTATTTTCATTATTCTGAAAACGACCGAGCTCCCGCTGCAATTTTCAAATTTCCACTGCAATTGACCAAATTACTCCAAGATTCCGCTGCGCCCGTGTTGAAGAATAGTTTCGCCATTGCCTGTTACCTGTTAGAGAATCAATTTCCGTCTAAAAACATGTATTTATCCTTTACGCCCCGACTGCAAGTAAAACTCAGTTTCCGTTGTTTTTTTCACTGAAAAGTGGTTAAAAATCATCACTGAGTCCTCCCTGGAGATTTTAAACCTGTGAAATTGCTCCACGAACCTGCAAATTGTTCCAATTTTCTCCATTTTAGAAATCCCGTCCGGTCTGTAAGAAAAAACAAAAACCTCCATTTTGAATCCACAAGAACCAAAATGGAGGTCCCAGCAGCTCTAAATATCACTCCATTGAATGCTCCTCACCGTGAATTGGACTATTTACCCCTGATAGATGAAGATTTCCAAATTAAAGACCTGCATTTTGATGAAAGTCCCCGATTGAGTTTCTTTCGCTGCAGAGACGAACGCTCAAAGGGGCAAGATCTTATAGGGTTGTGGGAATCCAATCTCCCAAGGTATCTTATTCCTTCAGTCCTAATTTTCCCCGAAATCATTCATTATTGTCATGCAAACTATGATCCCACACGGAGGGCTGTAATAGCTCCTAATCAAAGTATTCTGTTCCCCATCACACCTCAGGCTATCAATGCTATGTTACACTTTGAGACAGAACAAGAATTAGCACCATTATCTATGGAAGGATTGATTGAGAAAACCAGACAATTAACCCCAGAGAAGCTAAAATCCATGTGTCAGTATTTCATGTTACCTGAGCATCAGCCAAAAGGGTCTCCCCCCTATGGTTTTTACTATTTCAATACATTGGGAAGGCTGGTTGTAAATATAATATCCTTTGTCTTAGGATTCAACACCAGTGAATACGTGGATGAGATAACTTTGGCTTTGCTATCCATTTTTACTCCTGGGCAGCCTCCTGAGATCAAATATGATTATGCTTCCTTCATAGCCAACAAGATCCATGATCAATTCTCAAGGCTAGATACTGAAAAAGTTTTTAAGTACTCCTCAGTTATCTATCATCTCATGATCTATTATCAGTCAGACAGGTTCCCTTTCCCTGTTCAGAAACTTGATGCTAAGGGTAATCCCAGGTCTGTCATTTTTTGGTCCCCTATCATTCATTTTTCCTCTGATTCTCCCTATTCCTATTCAGAATTCATTGATCAGTTTGTACATCCTGCTACAACTTTGTTAACAGGAATTTCTCCCCCCAGACTCAGTACTGAAATTAGAAAGACCTTGCAATTGTCAAAGATTTATAAAGTTGGGGATTGGTACTTGTACCAAAACCATACAGTCATCAGGATTTATGGATGTGAATTACATCCATTCAAGTTACCCAAATATGTGCCAATGAGAATATTTGCCTTGGAATACTTTAGGCAGATGAACAATTCAGATGTGATCCATTTCTGCAATGTAAAGAAGAAAGCTCAGTTAAGGATCAAAAGCCAATTAGGTCCTTTCATCTGCAATTCTAGGGAGGCTGAGAGAGAAGCAGAACTTCTATTAGAGAAAAAGTTCCAGACATCTTTCCGTTGGGTTCCGTATGACCCCTTTGGTTTTATTTGTGAAAAGAGATTAAAGAATAAGTCATCTCCTTATGTACACCACAAGATTCCTGATCTAGAACAGTATGCAAATCAAGATGAATGGGTTGAAGGAACACTTGTTGAGGAAGAAAGTGAAGATGACAAAATGAATAAAATTATGAAAGATGTTGAGAAGAACTTTGATCTAGAAACATGTGGTCAAATGCAGGTACCCTACATTGGCACATCTTCAGCAGCCACCCTACAGCAAGCATTACAGGAAGACAGTCCATCAGTAGCAGCAGAACCCAAGGGTAAAGGAAAAGAACCTGTAGTTCAGGTCATTGAAACCTTGGTCATGGCAGAAAAACCACAGAGTTCCAAAGCACCAGAATCATCTCAGGCTTCTCCCACACCAGCAATACACATCCAAGTTCCAGAAATGCAAACTCCATTAAATGTAGAAATAGGGAAGAAAAGACTGGCTCCAGATACCACTCCTTCAAAAGGAGCCTCACAGGTTTATCAAACTAAGAAACACAAATCAGATCCACCTCCAGAGGTAGAAATTATAGATGAAGTATTCGATGATGGTAGAGAAGATAGTCAGCAAACTGGCACAGCAAGTGAAACAACTATAAGCCAGAAAGGGAAAGCCTTGCAAAAACAATTAAGCACTGAAGTATCTTCTTTCAGACCACCAAAGACAGATACTGGAGACATTAAAAAAACCTTCATTAATATCAAAACAAAGAATGATCCATTGAAAATGAAGGTATATGATCAGTATATGAAAATGGCTCCTCATAATCAAGAAAGACTGATGTCAGCATTTGATCTTTCACAAGGTAAAATGCTAATGAGCCACTTCAAAGCAAAGGTGCCAAAGCCAACTTCAGCAGCAGATTACATCAGATCAAATTTTGAAGTTTTAGCAAAGGATATCCATCCCCTGGATCAGATAGAGCTACACAGACAAACAGGGGAAATGGTTTATTCTACTCTCACCAACAAGGCCATGGCAGCTTTAACGCTGCAGGATTCTTTGAACAACACTACTGCACAATTGAAAATTGAAAAGGCCTCCTCACAGGCCAAGGATAATAGAATAAAATCTCTAGAAGAAATAATTATTGGTTTGGGTCACAATCCCAAGGACATCAAAGGTATTGAGGCATTGATAAAGAAGAAAGTGGATGATATAGTTGCACTCGGAAAAAAGCTAAAACTACTAGCCTCTAGGCACCCTCAGACCCAGGAAGTTATAAAAGGAAATTCACAGGAAGAAATGATGGAGTTGCTCCTGAATATGACTGAGCGACTAAATGAAACAGAGAAGGAGTTGGAAAAAGCATTGCAGGAACAGGAAATTATCAAGCAGACTTCAACAACAGGTACTACAACCACAGGGCAGCAGGAACAACCAGCTCAGGTGAATACTTCTGGCTTGAGTTCTGAGGACTTAATAAAACAGATGGAGAGTTTGTAGCTAAAGGTCACAGAGCTCCAACAAACAAAATTGCAATTGGCAAAAGTGGAGGAAAAATATGACACCTCTAAAAAGACAGCTGCTGACAACATCAGGGAGATAAAAAGATTGGAAAAATTGGTTGAGGCTTTGGAAAAGGATATTTCATTGGAGAAGCCTCTAAATGAAATAAATGATATTCTTTGGGATAACATCATTGAATTAATAAGGGGTATTTGGCCCTCTATTCAAACTATTTTTGAGCAAAATGAGTTAGTTAAGATAGCCCCAAGAAGAAATAAATAGGACCAGACATGAATTAAGAGGCAGGCCTGAGCAGGCCCAGCAGCTCATTCAATTTTTGAATTCCAGAACAAAACAACAGCTTGCATTGTTAGGAATTGATGACAGGACAGGTGCAGTTTTGGAAGCAAAGAGAGTTTTCACCAAGAGGACTTTCATGCAAAATTTGGAAAGAAAGTGTACAGACATCTTGGTTGACATCAACAATTTCAGAGAGAAATTTCAAGCGTTGCTGGATAGTGGGTTACCAAGTCCCATGCTCACAGAAGATCAAATAGTAGATTTGGAAACCTATGAGAAAAGAATAAAGGCTCATGCTAAAAATACAGCTATAGGTTCTACTAGTTCGTCAGAACCTGCATTACCAACTGGGAAAAGTATCTACGATAAAGTGAGAAATTTATTTCATCTGGAGCATGAATTAAAATATCTATTTCCGAATGAGCCCACTTTTTATAAACTTACTGAAGCAGATGAAACTTTGAGAAAGCTCAGAAGAACTATGATACCAGATGATCAATGGTGGCATGAAATGTTAGAGATTCTGTAAAGGTTGCTTTCAGGATGAGAATTTATCTTTACTGTCAAGTGAATGGTAAAATCAGGAAGACAGATGAAAGAGTATCAGATGAAAAGGTTAAAGAGTATCCGTGAGAATAAAGAGTGTTCAACAAGTCAAATAAATACTACAAAGGACAACACAGAGCCCTATCTCCAGCACATCCACGGAAAAAGGAACAGCACATCGGCAGTTGCACATTATTCTATCCACGAGACCGTTTGTCTCTTGTTTGTTTGTAAAATATGCTTTAAGTTAGCCTAGATTATTGGCTAAGTTAGTGTAAGATTGTTTTAGATTATTTTGTGTATAAATAAACCCTCTCAAAAAAGAGTGAAGAGGGTGATTCTATTACTCAAAGTAGAACACCGAGATTTTCTAATGTGCTTTTGGAGAAATTTACTTCAGGGTTTACTATAGGTATTTTGAAGCACTGACTTTGTTACAGATTCATGTGTTGGACTACAGCTCTAATAAGTGTTTCTACCTTTTGTTTGAAATTTTATATTAAGTTTATAATACTCATCATCATATCCATTTCTCAATAATTTACATAAAGGATTGAAACACAATTTTGCTTTCTTGTACTCATTAAATGTGATTGTCTTGAATGTTTTCCTTAAATTAGCTATAAGCATGAATTCTTAAATGTCTGCTTCGCTAATTCTAAGCACTGCTGAATGCTATAATAAAGAATCCTTTATCAGTTTTTGTTTGTAGTCAATTCACTTCTTCCTCTGAACATGGTGAAAGATTCTTAGTTGTCTTTCATCCCTTCAAGATCATCCCGCCCACTTTAAATTTTAAGGATTGTTCTCTGTCTAGCTATCTTGCCCTGTAATACCATCTTGTGCTTAGAATAGAAATCCAGTAAAGCCATCCTTTGACTCCATAGCCCAATGGACTGAAAGTTCTCAACCTTGCCCTTAGTTTGTGGATTCTACCATTTTCCCAAAACAAACTCTTGAATCTATAACTAGCCTAAAACCTTCTAAGAACAAAGATAAATTATAAAGAGAGAGCCCTCTCTGGATGCAGATTGGCTAGATTCTGCATCTAAAAGGTTGGTTTGTGGTTACCGCATACTTTCCTCTTACACAACTTCTAGGAAAACCTGAGTGATAACATAGTGGCGACTCCACTGGGGACCTGAATCATTTTTACTTGTTAGTATTGTTAAAATATAAGCTATAGACAGAGTCTGAAGATCAGCCAAGTAGCCTTTGAAATTGCTTTTGCTCTGCAATTGCAAAAGTAAATAAAAGCTGCTTCAGTCTATCTCCGATTTAGCCTATATTTTGAATCTTAGTTTCAAAATTTTCAATCAGATTCTCTAGTTTAAACAGATCTTTGAGAAAATCTTAATCACATATCATTATTTCTTAAAGAATTTGTAGAAGTTGTATTTATTTTTCAATTAAAATCCAAAAATCCAAAAACACATAGTCTAAGAAAACTGGCTTCAAAAAGGATTCGACATACTAGGTCAAACCCTGACCCCAATCCACCACCAATATTTGAAAATCCTAATCTGATTCCTAGGATTCTTAGAAGACAAGGAAGTCAAGAAAGTTCTGAAAGAGGAAGTCAAGAGAGTACAGGAAGTTCTAGAACACTTTCTAGATCTGCTTCTTGTCCTGTGAAAATTATTTATATTGATGACATTCCTTTTGATGCACGATTTGAAACATCTTTGTTTGTAAATTTTTCTGAGACTGAATTATCTAGATTAGTTCCAGATCCTTTGTTCTTTGAGGATTTGCAATACAGATTTGTTTCACATCATCTTGACAGAGAATTGCATAACTCCATTCAGTCTGAGCAAACCTTTGAAGAAAGCTCAAACATTTCTGTAATTACTGAAGCATCTCCAAGCTTAGTCACTTTTTCTCAAACTTTTCAAACACCTGTTATCCTTGCTACTCCTCCATCTCCTCCTGCTAGACCATCAACTCCTATCACTCCACTTTATCTTCCAATGGCCAATCGATATGCCCCTTTACAGTTACCAGCCAACCCTCCAGCTTTACCTCAGGATTACCAAAGTAAGATCACACCTTTTGACGGATCAGGTACCTACACAGCTCAACAACACACCAAAAGGATGACAGATTACTTTGAGTTTTATGAGATTGATACCGATGATATCCGTATGAGAATTTTCGTACAAAGTCTTACTGGAGAAGTTAGAACTTGGTTTAGGGCTCTCGCCCCGAACAGTATTGCTGACCTAGAAGCTTTGTATAGGGCATTTTTGAACAGATGGGAGAAAAAGAAGGATCCTCTCCAGATCCTATCAGAATTTGAAAAATTAAGAAGAAGACCAAATGAAACCGTACAAGATTACATCATAAGATTCAATGAATCATATAATGCAGTTCCTCAAAACCTAAGACCCCCACCTAACAACGTGTTGGTCAAATTTCCAGATGGTTTTGACTCTGATATAGCTTATTCCCTTAGGGAAAGAGCTCCACAAACACTAGAGGAAATGCAAAGCATAGTGGTGAGTGTAGAAGCAAACTTGATAGAAAAACGGGCCAGAGCTAGGGCAGAGCGAAGAATGCCTATGAATGAAGAATCTACAGCTTTTGAAAAGAAGCTGGATGTAATCATTAAAGGTATGGAAAGATTAGGAGACAGAGTGGAAACCATTGAAAGAAAGTCTTCTACTGACAATCAGAATGTTGCAAGAAACCCGAACTTTAGAAGGAATCTGAATCAGAATAGTGGAAAGAATGTTCCTGATCAGAACATTAGGCCACCCTTTCAAGAAAACTTTGTTGAAGGCTCAACTTCTGAAGAACCTACAGAAGATGTAGAAATAAACAATGTAACAGATGATAAAGAGGAACCAGAGGTTTTCCTATCCCAGGATGATCAAGAGAACAACATTCTTGAAACATTCCAAACTCGTTCAGGAGAGACTTTTGATTTCAAGGAAGGCTATGACACAGCAATCTATGAAGTCCATAAACAGTATAATTTGAGAAGTAGAAGGATTGATGTGCCAGAGAATAATAAACAAAAATCCACAAAACAGAATGTCAAAGGTAAACAAAGCGATCCCCCTGTACAAAACAGTCCCCAAGTACAAATTTTGTCTAGAGTAACTCCCAATTCTTTAAATCCAATAATTGAAGATGTCTCTGATAATCAACCAATCAATAAACAACAATCTACTACTTTTCCTCCTGTGGGAAATGTAGAAGACACAGTAGAAGTTAGTCCAGAAACATCTTCAAAACAAAACTTTATTCATGAAAAAGAGAAAAACATTGAAGACCCAAAAAACAAAGAGAACTCAACTGTGCAAAACACCAAAACTCAAACAGAAAAACCTTTCAATCTAGAGGCTGAAATAGGCAAACTCAAGATAGTTGTTCCTTTATCAGAATTGGCTAAACATGATGTCTATAGAAGTCAGATAACCAAGTCTTTGAACATTAACATTACTGGATTGGATGATTCAGTAAATATTCTTGATGATCAACCCAAACTTCTTTTTGGCCCAGAGGTTAATGGCAAACTAGAAAGTGGAGGAACCCCTCCGTTTTATGTAAGCCTGAATGTTCATGATAAGATACTCCACAATGCAATGCTAGATTCTGGAGCATCTCATAACTTGATGCCAAAAGCAGTAATGGAAAGATTGAATCTAGATATTACCAGGCCTTACAAAGATTTGTTTTCATTTGATTCCAGTCAGGTAAAATGTTTAGGTTTAATTAAAGATCTATGTGTTACTTTGGTACAATACCCTGCTAAGTCTGTTTTAATGGACATAGTAGTTGCTGATATTCCACCTAAATATGGTATGTTATTATCTAGATCTTGAGGTGCTAAACTTGGAGGATCTATTCAACTAGACATGTCATATGCAACTATTTCAGTATTTGGTCATCCTAAAAGATTATATAGAGAAACTTTGATGAAGTACTTAGTGAGTAGCCATGATAAGCCTGAAAACTTCCCTGTTTATTCTGTACATTCTGATATGGATTCTTTTATTTTATACAATGCTGAGTCAGATCTTCCTACTGAAATAGAAGCTCCAGAATTGGAAATCACAAACAAAACCACTGTTAAAATTGAAGAAATCTCTGAAAATAAAGAAACAATAGATGATCAAGAAAAAACTGAAGAAACTAAACAGCTAGCTCCTGTCAAAAAAAATTTTAAAACAATTGATGAAGATTATGAACATGAAATTCTATGGCATTTAGAGTTTGATGGCTCAGTAAACAGACTAGGGGCAGGAGCTGGGATTTGGTTACACAATGTAGAGAACAATCATGCAGAGGGTCATGCTTATAGGTTGAATTTCAAATGCAATAACAACATGGCAGAGTATGAAGCTCTTTTATTAGGGCTTAAACATGTCAAGAAGTTAGGGGGCATTAGAGTATCAATTATAGGCGACTCTGAATTAATCATCCAATAGATTAAAGGAGAATGTGCAACGAAAGACATGAGACTGAAACAATACCGAGAGACAGTTGTAGAGATTCTCAACACATTTTTACAAGCCCAACTTGCCAAGATTCCCAGGAAACAAAATTTGCATGCTCACAGTTTAGCAATGTTTGCTAGTACATGCAAGTTGCCTTTTGATCCTAATCATCAGTTTTCAGCTGAAATTAGGCATAGGCCTGCCATACCAGACAATCTTTTGAATTGGAAAGTATTTGTGAATAACAATCAAATCAATAATTTTTTGACACTTCAAAGTGAGTTTTCTAACTGTAATATAGATGAGGATATAACTATTGATGAATCTGATCAAGGAAAAGAGCAAAAAATAGAAATTTCAAAAGAAAATGCAATTCATATGCTGCACCCAACCACATTCACTGAAGAAGACATGCAAAATTTGAAACAAATGGAATCTGATGAAATCATAGAAGATGAAACAGAAATCATCAATTTAAAAGATAATCATTTGCCCAAAGGATTAACTCCTTTGGAAGATCTGTTTGACTCAAATGATATTCCATTTAAACCTAAAATGGAACCTGTAAAAGCTGATATGGAAGAATGCAACTTAGGAACCCCAGAAAATCCCAAAATGGTCAAGTTGTCCAAGTCTCTTCCAAAAGATCAGAAGGTTAAATATGTTGAACTGTTAAAAGAATTCCAGGATGTCTTTGCCTGGAGTTATGAAGACCTCAAATCTTATGACACATCCATCATTCAACACACTATACCTTTAAAACCTGACCAAAAACCTTTCAAACAAAATCTTAGGAGAATAAATCATGTTTTATTACCTTCAATTGAAAAGGAAATCAAAAGGATGTTTGAAGCAGGGATTATAGCTCCTATCAGATTCTCAGAATGGGTTTCTAACCTGGTACCAACAAGGAAAAAGACAGGAGAAATTAGACTGTGTGTCGACTTAAGAAATTTGAATAAAGTTTCTTTAAAAGACAACTATCCTCTGCCGAAAATGGACCATATTCTGCAAAGGGTGGTAGGATCTTCAAGAATATCACTACTGGATGGATTTTCAGGATATAACCAGATTTTGGTTCATCCTGATGATCAGGATAAAACAGTATTTACAACACCATGGGGTACGTTTAAATATGTCAAAATGCCATTTGGGCTCAAGAATGCAGGAGCTACATTTCAAAGAGCAATGGATATTGCTTTTGCTAAAGAGATACATGATTTTCTAGTTATTTACCTAGATGATTTAACTGTTTTTTCTAAGACAGATCAAGAACATTTGGATCACCTAAGGCAAGTATTTATAAAGTGCAGGAAATATGGAATTTCTTTGAATCCTAAGAAGTCATTGTTTGGTTTGGAAGAAGGGAAGCTCTTAGGGCATATCATTTCTAAAGATGGCATTAGGATTGATCCAGAAAGAATTCAAGCAATTTTTCAAATACCCCACCCCAGAAACATAAAAGAATTGCAAGCATTTATAGGAAAAATCAACTTCTTGAGAAGATTTATTTCTAGTCTAGCAGAGTTACTTAGATTACTAACTAACATGTTGAGGAAAGATTCAAGCATTGACTGGACTGTGGAAGCCAAACAATCATTCGAGGAAATTAAAATGGCTTTGACAAGAACACCAGTTCTGACCAGTCCTAAATTTGATAGAGACTTTATCATTTTTTCATTTGCTTCTGAACATACTGTTGCAACTGTTTTACTTCAAAAGGATGACCAAGGGTGTGAAAAGCCAATAGCATTTTTTAGTAAAGCACTGAGAGATGCATCTCTAAAATACAATATTATGGAAAAACAGGCTTTTGCATTGGTAAAAGCAATCAAAGATTTCAGAGTTTACATATTATATTCTCATGTGATAGCATATGTGCCTAATGCAGTAGTTAAAGATATTTTGACTCAAGATGGCATAGAAGGTAAACGAGGTAAGTGGATAGCTACCATTTTGGAATATGATATTGAGATCAAGCCAACAAAACTTATAAAGGGCCAAGGTTTAGCACAGCTTATGACAGAAACCAATTGCCAAGCCTTAGACCTCAATGAGCTGGATAACGAGCAGGAGATGGCGACTCCTCAGATCAATCAAGCTTTCTTAGATTCACCCTGGCACACTGATATAATTCATGTTTTATTAAACCTGCAAGCTCCTCCAGGGTTGTCCAGAACCAAAAGAAGATTTTTAAAAATGACATCTTTGAAATATTGTATTTTAGATAGCACTTTATTTTGGAAAAATTATGAAGGAATCTTGTTGAATTGTCTCTTAAAAGATCAAGCTGATAAAGTACTTAATGAATTTCATGCAGGGGATTGTGGAGGACATCTCTACTAGAAATCTACTGCAGACAAGATCTTAAGGGCTGGCTTTTACTGGCCAACTTTATTCTCTGATGTTAAGAAATTTGTAACAACTTGTCATAAATGTCAAATATTTGAGGGAAAAAGAAAGTTGTTACCTCTGCCTTTAAAACCAATTTCCACAGAAAGACATTTTCAACAATGGGGGTTAGATTTTATTGGAGAAATTCATCCCCCTTCTTCAGGGCAACATAGATGGATTTTAACTGCTACAGACTATTTCACTAAATGGATTGAAGCCATCCCTTGTAGACAGTCAAATGATTCTGTGATTATTGGGTTTTTAGAAACCAACATACTTTCAAGATTTGGTTGTCCAGAAAAGATTATAACAGACAATGCTGCTGCATTTAAATCAAAGAAAATGATCAATTTCTGTAGTAAATATCATATTACTTTAGGCCATTCAACAGCCTATTACCCCTAGGGTAATGGACTAGCAGAATCTTCTAATAAAAGCCTTATTAATATCATCAAAAAATTATTGGAAGAAAACAAAAAGAATTGGCACAAGAAACTGACCAATGCATTGTGGGCAGACAGACTTACAACTAAGAAATCCATTGGGACTAGTCCATATGAGTTAGTTTATGGCATTGAAGCAAGATTCCCATCATCTTTAGGAATTCCTGTTATGAAATTACTTCAGGAGGCTCAAGTAGAGCCAAATGACATTCAAAGAAGAATTAATCAAACAATCCACTTGCAACAAACCAGGGAAGAGGTATACCAAAGATCACAAGTCTTGCAGGAAAAGCTAAAGAAAATGTTTGATAAAAGGACTAAATCAGAAGATTTTCAACTAGGTGATAAAGTCCTGAGATGGGATTCTAGAAGAGAAGAAAAAGGGAAACATGGAAAGTTTGATTTCTTGTGGAAAGGGCCTTATATCATTCATGCCTTGCAGGGAAACAACACTTACTTTTTGAAAGAGTTGGACAATTCAGAAGTTGAAGAAGGACCATTCAATGGTCGAATGCTCAAGCATTACTTTGATCCCATTTACTAGAGTGTTGCAATGTTTCTAACTTGTACATAATATATTGTTTTTTGTTTTGCTTTTATTAATGCAGTTTGGATTGGATGGTGACTTCTTGGAATTGAAGCCCGAAGTGAAGGCCCTAAGTTCCAAAAGTTTCACTATCATATGTAAAATAAAGCTACCAGGAGAAGGAAAATTTCATACTTTCAGTTTGAAGACATTGTGAGGCATCTGACCTGCTGTTCTTGACTTTTCACAAGGAAAAGACATCCCCAAGTGGAGCCAGTGTTAGCCTCCTATATCAATAGGTTTCATCTTTCATGATTGTCTTGATTGAACTATGGAATATGTTCAAACCTTCTTTCTTGAGCAAAGGTGTTCCATATTCTTGAAAACCAAAAAAAATTCAAAAATTTTTTTAAAAAAAATGTAAAGAGGGTATACCCTAAAAGAAAGATCAAAGGGTTTGAAAAATAAAATGGTCAAAAAGAGAAAGAAATGAACCCCAAATAGAAAAATAGACCAAGGAAAGTGTGCAAATCCAAATGCCACTACTATTTCATTTTTGTAATAAAGCAATTGTGTGCAGCTTTGCCACAATTCATGAATAAGTCAAACTGTTTAAACTTGGCTTTGTCACATTTCAATTTCATGTTGTAGATTAGAGAATAAATATCTAGCCAAACAGTTTAATCTTGGCAGATAAGTAGATAGGTAGAGTAAATAAAAGGTGCTCAACAGCTTAATCTGAGCCCTTGGATGCAATAAGGGTAGAATTAGATAGATTTATCATGTAAAAAGAAAAAGATTGAAAAGGGTTTGCAAGTCTAAATGCACCCTAATAAAGAAGAGAAAATGGTAGTGTTAAGTAGATAGGGTAGGTAGATGGTGTTGCAAAGTGTTATCTGATGAATGATGCTGCTACATGTTTTTGATCCTTTACTTTCATCACAAATACTAAAGCAGGAAATACACTGGAAAATCATAGCAAGCAAAGTCAAACTCATTAACTTCCCTCATCACTTTCCCCTCAAAAGTTTTACTAATTTCCCCCAAAATACTAAGGCATTTGGAGATCAAAAGGGCTCAAGGCATTTCCTTGACTTTTGGAGGGACCGGACCCTCGGCCTAATGATCAAAAAGACCTAAGTGCTTGAGATAATTCATCATTATAATCATTCACCTTTAACCTTGTCCTAAGTAAAATCCCATTTTGCTTAGGAAAATTATGCAAAATTCCATAAAAATCCCTCAAAATAACTTACTATTCTAAGTTTAAGTGTTGAAGATGAGATATTGCAATTTTACTTCAGAAAATATCACTTTCTTAGATGAGCAAAGTGTTTTGAGTTCCATTGTCCCTTTCTCATATTAATGTTTAACTCTATTTTACTAAATCCCTAGTGAAATGCCCTATCCTAAGTATATAACTTCCTTTTATATAAGTATCCAAAACCCCTCTATTATGTTTTAACCAAAGTATTTACTCCCAAAAATATTCATTAAAAACCCACTTTATACAAGCCCTTTGGTTAAATATATCGTTATACTATAGTCCTACCCCTATGGAAAATTCATTACATCAAGTTAATTTATCATATAATAAAATAAAAAACATATATATAGTAAAAATTTAAACATATGATTTATATGTTTAATACAAATAAAGGATAAAGCCCCATGTTGTACTTTTTATACTAAAACTTTGGAAAGATCCTCGTGCCACCGTGGCTCATCCACTCCGGCATCTATCCGAAACTTTAAATGAAGACCCGCACGTAAAAATTCATTTATATCTAAAACTCTTTATAACTATGGAATTAGTTATTAGAACTAATTAATAAATCGCTTTTTCCACCACCCCGCGCCACCCGGATGATTAATTAAACACTAATTAATCGTGCCCACACGATAATACCGGCCATCTCCCCGCCATTTCAACCATCGATCACCCCTCCACAGACTCGCGCTCCACGTCAATTTCGTTAGCCATCCAATATCGCAGCTTTAGTGCGTGGGATTGGTGGTATTTGACTAGTCCCTCCGTCCACGTGGCAACGATCCAATGGAATCGCTCCCCCGCGATCAATACCACTCATTAGCAATAAGCGTGTGATTTGAAACCACTACCGCCCGACCCTGCACATGCCAGCCCGTACCACGTGACGTTACCTCGAAAAAACTAAAAACCCTCTTTTGACTTCGGGAATAAATAAACAAAATTGCGTTTTTTATGTCATTTCATGCTTTGAACGCTACCGCGCTTTCCGCTACGAATTTCAAATTTCCACCGAAATCCACCTGTTCAAAATTGATTTTGCTCCATATTTTCGCCGTACCTCCGTGTTCAAGTATCCTCCTCGCTACTGTCTGATACTGCTAAAAGTTTGGTTCAAGAATAGTGTATTTATCCTATTTCGCCTCCAAACCGCAGAATAAAAACCGTTTTCTTTGTTTTCTATGAATCGCATTTAAATCATATTCCCTAAGATCATTCCCTCGAGCTTTTACGACCGTAAATTGTTCCCTCGAACCCGCATTGTGCCACTTCGCAAGATCAAAATCACGCCCCGTCCCGTGAAGAAAACCATAAACCCTCTTTGAATCCACAGAACCAAAATGGAGACCCTCCAGCTCAGAACTTTCGTAACTCCACCGAATGCCCTCACCGAGAGTTAGAATATTTACCTTTAGTAGACAAAGATTTCTCGCATTAAAGACTGGCATTTTGATGAAAGTCCCCTTCTAAGTTATTGTCGCTGCAGAGACAGTACCAAAAGGCAAGATCTCATTGTTGGGGAACCAAACTCCAAGGTATCACATCCCTTTCAATATGTCCATTTCCGTAAATCATCCACTATTGCCATTCTAACTATGATCCCACCAGTAGAGTCGTAATATCATTACAGTGTTCTTTTCCTACATTACTTCTCAGCTATCAATGCAAATGCTACATTTTGAACCGTGTCAAGAACTAGCACCTTTGTCTATAGGCACCGATTGAAAAGTCTAATCAATCGAACCTGAAAAATTGACGTCATTTGCCGTAATTTCATGTCAGTCTCGAACATCAACCCTAAGGGACTTCTCCTATGGTTTTTATTATTTCACTAGTTGGGAAGGGCTCATCCTAAATATGATATCTTTTGTCTTGGGTTTCAATACCAGCGAATATGTTGATGAGATAACCCTCGACTTTGCTATCTATTTTGACTCCCTGGGCAACCTCCCAAATCAAATATGACTTTGCCTCCTTCATAGCCAATAAGATCCATGATCACCATGAGGCTAGATGATGAGAAAGCTTTTTAAATATTCCCGCTATTTATCATCTCATTATCTTTTATCAATCGTAAGTTCCTTCTCGTTAAAGAAAGCTTGATGCCAAGGGAAAACCCTAGGTCATTATATTTTGTCTCCTCCATAATTCATTCTTCCCATAATTCTCCATATTCCTATACCGAGTTCATCGACTTTTTTTGTATATCCCCGCAACTACTCATGGACAGAACTCTCCCTCCAAGACTCAGTAATGAAATCAAGAAGACCTTGCAAACTCCAGGACTTATAAAGGCTGAGATTGGTATTTATACCAAAATCATTCAAATATCGTAACTCATGGATGTGAATTACATCCATTCAAGTTGCCAAGATATGTGCCCATGAGAATCTTTGCTTTGGAATATTTCGTGCAAATGAATAATTCCGCATGTGATCCATTTTGTAGGGGTGAAAGAAGAAAGCCTCAACTAAGGATCAAAAAGTCAATTAGGTCCTTTCATCCGCAACCTAGGAGTGTCAGCGAGAAGCTAAAAAAATATATTACAAAGACGTTTCCAAAGAACTTTTTCGTTGGGTTCCTTTATGACCTATTTGGTTTTATTTGTGAAAAGTGAGAATAAAGAATAAATCATCCCCTTACATACACCAAAGCAATATGCCAACCAAGATGAATGGGTTGAAAGAAACACTAGTTGAGGAAGAAAGTGAAGGCATAAAATGAAATGTAATGATGAAAGATTTTGAGAAGGAGTATGACCTAGAATCTCGTGGTCAAGTGAAGGTACTGGAAATTTGCGTACTTCACATGAAAACTGCATGACATTACCGGGAAGTGCGCTCGACCAAAGGAGCAGTAACCAAAAAGGCAGGAAAGGAACCTCAAATTCAAAGTCATTGAAACTTTAGTCATGGCAGTAGAAACCCTCAAACTTCTAGAGACACCCGATCAAACACAAGTTTCTCCCACTCCGCAGAAAGCATCCCGAAGTTTCCGTAATTACAAACTCCATCCAACATGGAAATAGGGAAAAAGAAAAGGCAAAATTCGTACACTACTCCTCCTAAAGAGCCCTCAGAATACATCAAGCCAAAAAACATAAACCAGCATCCAATCCCGATGTGGAAATCATAGATGAGGTGTTTGATGATGGAAGGGAAGATAGCCAACTAACCGGGTTCTCGTTAGTGTGACCCATACGAGTGTAAAGGAAAAGCTTTGCACAAGCAAAGCTTGAGTACCTAAGTATCCTCCCTAGGCCACCAAAAACATGACATGGATATAAAAAGAACTTTCATCAATATAAAGGCAAAGAATGATCCATTAAGAAATGAAAGTATATGATCAATATTTTCGAAAATGATTCCACATAATCAGGAAAGGTTAATGTCGACATTTGACATTTCACAAGGAAAATGATGATGAGCCACTTCAAGTCAAAGGTGCCAAACCACATGTCAGCACTGATTATATAAGAACAAATTTTGAGGTCCCGGGCAAAGGACATTCATCCTTGGACCTTATAGAGCTGCACAAACAAACCGATAGTGTATTCCACTTCGACTATCAGGCCATATGTGCACCTAACGCCGCAAGATTCTTTAAATAACACACAAGTGCCCAACTCGCAAATGAAAAGGCCTCTTCTCGTGCCAAAGATAATAGAATAAAGTCTCTAGAAGACATAATCATCGGCTTAGCACAACCCCAAAAGACATTAAAAGTATTGAGGCATTAATTAAAAAGAAAGATAGATGACATACCGTACCGAGAAAGCAGCTTAAAATTGCCACTCAAGAGCACCCTCGCGTACCCAAGAAATTTTGAAGGAGAGTTCACAAGAAGAGGTAATGGAGTTGCTCTTAAAAGTAACTGAGCTGCATTAAGTGAAACGAGAGAAGGAATTGGAACAAGCTTTGCAGAAAAGAAACAATCAAAAATGTGCATCAACCATAAGCTACTACAACCACAGTACTACAACAACAAAGCAACAAATGTAGCCAACAGTGAAACACTCGTTTGAGTTCGCATGAGTTATCAAAACAAATGGAAAGTCTACAATTAAGAGTCACAGAACTTCAAACCACAAAGTTACAATTAAAAGATTTGGAGCAAGTATGGATACATCTAAGAAGACAGCTTCTCGATAATACCAGGGAAATCAAAAGATTGGGACGTATTGTTAAGGCTTTGAAAAAAGATCTTTCACTTGTAGTGCCTATGAAGGAAATAAATGAAATTCTTTCTGGGGGTAATATAATTAGAGTTAATAAAAAGTATTTGGTCTCTTATTCAAGTAATTTTTGAACAAATGACCTGATTAAAGTAGTTCGTGAAGAAATAAACAGACCAAGAGATGAACTAAGAGGTAGACCCCGAGTAGCCAATCAACTTATTCAATTTTTTGAACACCCGAACAAAAACAACAAAGACTAGCAAGACTAGGAATTGGAAGACAAGACCGGCACTATTTTGATGATAAAAAGAGTCTTCATCAAAAGAACTTTTATGCGAATTTAGAAATAAAGTGTGCGATATTTTGGATGACATTAATGCTTTCGTAGAAAAGATTTCAAGTTTTGTTAGACAGAGGTTACCTACCCAATGCTCTCACAGACCAAATAATGGAATTGGAAACTTATGTCAAGAAAATAGATATCCATGCTCAAAATACAACCTGCTAGTTCTAGCAAGCTTGATTTGTAGAAAACAACGATGCCAATCAAAGGGAAAAAGTATTTATGACAGAGTTGAAGAACTTATTTCATCTTGAGCATGAAACAAAGTATTTGTTTCCTAATGAGCCCACTTTTTACAAACTCACAGAGAGATGATGAGACATCGAGGAAACTTAAAAGGACTACGATACTCAAGATCAATGGTGGAATGACCTATTGGAAATTCTACGAAAATTATCTTCAAGATGAGAATTTTATCTTTTTACTATTATGTAAAAGATAAAAATGAACACAGATGAAAGAGTATCACCGAATGTGTTAAAGAGTATCCGTAAAGACAAAGAGTATCAAACAAGCAAAGAAATTACTCCAAGGGACAAGACCGAGCTCTATTTCAGCACTTACCTCTAGCACATCGCAAAATGAGGGAACAACACATCAAAGAAGCACTCTATTATTCTATCCACGAGACCATTTGTCTCCCGTTTATTTGTAAATTACTCCTTAGTCACCCTAGATTATTAGCTGGGTTAGAGTGAGATTTTTTCAAGTATTTCTTTTATAAATAAACCCTCAAAGAGAGTATTGAGGGTGGATTCTATTACTTTGCCGTATTGACATTTTCGGACTCCCAATACGAGCAGTTTACTGTTGCTTACGGATCATCGGATGACAACTTTTTGGCAGCTCATAGACTATCATACCTGACTAGTGCTTTGTCATAGCCCACTATGTCTTTAGCTCTATGTCTTCATCACATCATCAGTCCATCACATCATAGATGATCATTTCACTAATTGTACTGGATTTATCGCAAAGTTTACTTACTTGTCTCTCGATCTACATCTGCGATCAGCACGGACTCTTCATCCTCTGCAAATTGTTATCACATGATTCTCATGCACCTGCGAATTCTCCATTCTCTTTGCATGTATGCATCTCTTCATTTCTCTTTGTTTGACCACTCGTGACCACTATTTGAACTGGTGAGCTATCTTTCGTCCACCTCGATCATCCCTTCATATCTCATCGTCCACTCTGTCCTAGCGTGTCCGTTCTGTCAGGCCATCTTGTGCAGCAGCCATCCTACAAGCTCAGAGTTTGACACCACAGCATCCTTGACACTGCCAAATGCAACCTTTCACGCTTATTTTTGTGGACCACCATTTTTCAAACAAACTCTGGATCTATAACTAGCCTAAAACCTTCTAAGAACAAAGATAAATTATAAAGAGAGAGCTCTCTCCGATGCGCATCGATGCAGATTCGCATCCGGAGGTTGGTCGGTGGTTACCTCAGTATACTTTCCTTTTTCTACAACTTCAAGGAAAACCTCGAGTGATAACAAGAGACTTTCGCGTAGAACTCATGTGACAGTAGTTTGGTGGAGTTATTGAGGTAGTTGGTGAGTTGTGTTCACATTAACTTAGTTAAACTTAGTTGAGCTAGTTGTATCTAGTTCTAACCGATTGATACACTTAGTGAGAGTGGTGTGAATTAATTATTAATTAATTAACTAATTATTAAATCATTAATCAACCCGAATAATACATCAGCTTAACTACAAGCGAATGGACGCGCTTTAGTGGAGACCATGAGAGGTAGGTGAAAGAGCAGGTTGATCTATCGACTAGGACTATAGTGTGTGCATGATTTGCAAACACACAATGATTAGAGATGCCAATGAGGATTGTGTAGCAAGGCTGGACCAATTTGAGTTCATTTAGAGCCACATTCATCAAGGATTTCACAGTAGAGAGGCAGTGCTAGTAGGTGGCGAAGATCGGTGCATGGATTTGCTAGATCGGGCCCGATTAGTGTGTAGAGATTGTATTGTACCGAGAGATTGACATGATCAGCATTTGTATGAGGATTGTTACATGATCTCTATGACATATATTACATACAAATATTTTGGGTTTTTAGCTTTTAGGCTTTTCTCGTTAAAACATCGTGTTCATATGTGTGATTTTTTATGGTTTCAATGTGTGCATGCAATTGATTTTATTTCGTAAAGTAATGATCAATAGTAGAAGAGATTTTGTATTATGAATCAAGTAAAATAGTGTGTGATCAGTGAGAATCTTGGATGTATAACTCATTAGTTATATAATTTCATACGCTTTATCGAACAATTCTCCTCAAAAAAATATCAAAGTTTAACTCCCCTTGAGGCCGAACTATGGCCTCAATTTATAGCAAAAGAGAAGAGGTTGCAGCCCAAATAAGACTCGGATAGAATCCTCTTTCAAGGGAATAAGTTCCACATACGAAGGGGTAGGCTCCTTTAATGGAGGTGGGATCGAATGTACATGAAAGGAGCGAACTTTCCACCGTTTAATTGCTTCCATAAGCTTCCGCATTCAACTAGTTGGGCTTCCAAATTTTACTTCCACCTTCACTTTACCTTTATAGGGAACCACATGTTAAATGAAGAGAAAGTGCAGATGGCCCGCATGTTCTATAGAAGACAAGATGTGGCACCACAAGTAATACTAAGAGAAAGTGCGATACAAGTATTTTTATGACTTTTATAAGCTTTTCTCTCAATTTCAAGGCTTGGCATTAGGAACTTGATGTTTTGTAGACTTCTAAGGAGTAATATATGAGTAATGATGAACCCATACAGATAGTAAAACATCATGATGAAAATTTTTTAGTGTAACATATTTCCCTAAAGTGTCAAGTCTAAGACCATTCAAGAGTGATGTGCTTTATCATTTCGACGATTAGCTTGTGGACACCCCACTGTAATCCCGTAAAAAAATTCAATGCAAACATATATACATGATATCATCGCCGAGGTAGGCATTCACATACTCGTAAATGATTCTAATATTACATCAATAGTAGACATAGTATGGACATAGCCATTTGTCATGAATATTCTACCGCATAATGAATAATAAAACTCCTCGTTAGCTTTCGGATGGTGGAAACCAAACCCTGGGATCTTGATTTCCGCTACCGAAACTAGTACGATTCTATCCATGCTATTGATTGTGTCGAAGTCGAACATGATAGAAACCACTGATTACCGTAAAATGATGTGAACTGTTAACAAGTGTGAGAGAAACCACCAATAATGACAATGGCTCTCAAAGTACTCGCGACAATCCATGAAATGTGAATAAATGATCCGAAGTTGAACATTTCACTTGAATCGTTCGATCGAAGGTCAATGATGTAACCTATCGTCGAAGGCAAGAAACCTTCCATTAAGGCATGTAGATCCCAAGGTACCGAGGGATTCTAGATCAACTTCCTAGATGAGGAGCCGTCATCGATAGAAAGTGATCCGTCGTAGGAAAGTCCCCACGACACGAAACCATTAGATCAAGTTTTGTAAAAAAAATTTCAAGGATTGACTCGTGGATGGTCAACACGAATGGAGAAAACTTTTTTCCAATGAATGTGTTATTTGAACTCGTCCTCTCGAACACATAACGACATTGCAAATGGTTTGGTGACAATTTACCTAAGATAATAACCGTAAACTAGCTAAATACTTTCAATATGGTTTGATTAATCGGTAGGAAGAGGATTTTCCCAACCTAGGTAGAAGTGTGACAAAAAAATGTTGTGTTCAAGAGTGGTAGACTACTTTTTAAACAAAGTGTGACAAAATGTATTCGCTTTTCCTCTTTTTCCCCCACCATTTCTCGGGTAAGTACCTATTTTTAGAATCGTGAGCTCGAAAATCTCCATAGTTCTCATTTTTCGCCTACGTTGGGATCCAAAGCAAGACCCATCATCAGATCAAATCTACGAAAAGAGAGACAATTTTTTCATTAAATAAATAGTGGAAAAAATGACAAGAAAAAAGAGTCGACTCGTATATCAACTTATCCGTCGAGCCACCGAAAGCTCTATGGTTATGCCGGTTGTTCACGTTACGATGTTTTAGGAACGCCAAATCGCTTCCTTTCTTTGAAATTTTCATCCTTGTTTTTTCAAGATTTCGATCTCGATCCATGTATCCCTTCCGTACATGATAAAAATGATGGATTGTAGATTTATGTGGTGTATATTTTTTAGAATCGTAGCCTGAATCTTCAGCGTTCTTATTTTTCGCCTACATTTTCTGGTCTAAAGGAAGACCTATCATCAAGACAAATTTTCAAAAAAGAGAGACAATTTGTGTTAAATAAATAGTGGATGTTTTAGGAATGTCAAATCGTTTCCCTTTTTTTTGAATTTTCATCCTTTTTTTTTCGAGATTTTTTAATCTTGTATCCATGTATCCCTTCCGTACAAGGTAACAACGATGGATTTACCCAAAATGTAGACCGAAAAATGAGAACCGTGGAGATTCCAAGCTCTAATTCTAAAATTCTACACCAAAAAAATCTACAATCCATCATTGTTTCCCCGTATAGAAGGGATACATGGATCAAGACTCAAAATATCGAAAAAAAAGGATGAAAATTCAAAAAAAGGGAAGCGCATTTGACGTTCCTAAAACATCCACTATTTATTTAACACAAATTGTCTCTCTTTTTTGCAGATTTATCCCGATGATGGGTCTTGCTTTAGATCCGAAACGTAGACCGAAAAATGAGAACTCGTGGAGATTTCTAGCTATGATTCTAAAAATATACATCACATAGAAATCTACAATCCATCATTGTTACCTCAGTATCTAAAAGGGATACATGGATTGAGATGAGATATATCGAAAAAACAAGGATGAAAATTCAAGAAAAAGGAAGCGATTTGACGTTCCTAGAACATCCACTATTTATTTCACACAAATTGTCTCTCTTTTCTCATGATTTGTCTTGATGATGGGTCTTGCTTTAGACCCAAAATGTAGACCGAAAAATGAGAACTATGGAGATTCCGAGCTCGATTCTAAAAAATATACACCACACGTAAATCTACAATCCATCATTTTTACCCCGTACGAAAGGGATACATTGATCGAGATCATAAATCGCGAAAAAAAAGGATGAAAATTCAAAAAAGGGAAGCGCATTTGACATTCCTAATACATCCACTATTTATTTAACACAAATTGTCTCTCTTTTTTTGCAGTATTTTTTCGATGATGGGTCATGCTTTAGACCCAAAACGTAGACCTGAAAAATGAGAACCGTGGAGATTCCGAGCTCCCGATTCTAAAAATCTACACCACATAAATCTACAATCCATCATATGTTACCCTATACGTAAGGGATACATGGATTGAGATCGAAAATCTCGAAAAAACAAGGATGAAAATTCAAAAAAGAGAAGCGCATTTGACGTTCCTAAAACATCAAGTATTTATTTAACACAAATTGTCTCTCTTTTTTGCAAATTTGTCCCGATGATGGGTCCTTCTTTAGACCCGAAACGTAGACTCGAAAAATGAGAACTCGTGGAGATTCCGAGCTCCCATTCTAAAAATCTACACCATAGAAATCTACAATCCATCATTTTTACATCACATTCTGAAGGATACATGGACTCAAGATTAGAAATCTCGAAAAACAAGGATGAAAATTCAAAAAAAGGGGAAGCAGATTTGACGTTCCTAAAACATCCACTATTTACTTTAACACAAATTGTCTCTTTGTCGTATTTGTACCGATGATGGGTCTTGCTTTAGACCTGAAATGTAGACTCGCAAAAATGAGAACTCGTGAGATTCCGAGCTCGATTCTAAAAATATACACCACAGAAATTCACAATCCATCATTTTCACCCCCGTACTCGAAGGGATACATGGAATGAGATCTGTAAATCTGAAAAAACAAGGATGAAAAATAAAAAAGGGAAGCAGATTTGACATTCTTAAAAACATCCACTATTTATTTAACACAAATTACTCTCTTTTTCACAAATTGTCTCGATGATGGGTCTTGCTTTAGACCCAAAACGTAGACTCGAAAAATGAGAACTTTGGAGCTTCCGAGCTTTCGATTCTAAAAATATACACCACGAAATCTAAAATCCATCATTGTTACCCTATACGAAAGGGATACATGGATCGAGATCGTAAATATTGAAAAACAAGGATGAAAATTCAAAAAAAGGGAAGTCGCATTTGACGTTCCTAAAACATCCACTATTTATTTAACACAAATTGTCTGCAGATTTTTCCTAATGATGGGTCTTGCTTTAGGACCAAACATAGACTCGAAAAATGAGAACTCGTAGAGATTCCAAGCTTTGATTCTAAAAATATACACCACAAAAATCTACAATCCATCCTTTTTACCCCCGTACGTATAGGGATACATGGATCGAGATCGTAAACTCTCAAAAAACAAGGATGGAAATTCAAAAAAGGCAAGCAAATTTGACGTTCCTAAAACATCCACTATTTATTTAACACAAATTGTCTCTCTTTTTTGCATATTTTTTCCCGATGACGGGTCTTGCTTTAAACCCAAAACAGAGATCTAAAAATGAGAACTGGAGATTCCGAGCTCGATTCTAAAAATCTACACCACGAAAATCTAAAAATCCATCATTGTTACCCTATGTGTAAGGGATACATGGATCGAGAATTAGAAATCTTGAAAAAAACAAGGATGAAAAGTCAAAAAAGGGAAGCAGATTTGACATTCCAAAAACATCCACTATTTATTTAACACAAATTCTCTCTTTTTGCAGATTTGTCCTGATGATGGATCTTGCTTTAGACTCGAAACATAGACTCAAAAATGAGAACTGTGGATATTTTGAGCTCGATTCTAAAAAATATACACCGTATAAATCTACAATCCATCATTGTTACCCTGCATACTAAGGGATACATGGATCGAGATCAGAAATCTCGAAAAACAAGGATGAAAATTCAAAAAAAGGGAAGCAGCATTTGATGTTCCTAAAACATCCACTATTTATTTAACACAAATTGTCTCTCTTTTTTGCGCATTTTTCCGCATGATGGGTCTTGCTTTAGATCCGAAAACGTAGATAGAAAAATGAGAACTCGTGGAGATTCCGAGCTCGATTCTAAAAATCTACATCACATAAATCTACAATCCATCAAGCACTTCTTTATTTTTGACAAGGTTTAGGAGGATAACATTTGCTTGTTATATAAGCTAATCCTTCAGCATGAGTCCAACTTAGTTTAAAATTGAACCCTAAGAAGGAGTGGTCCGTTCCTCGTTTGTAATCAACAGTCCTCTCATCGTTAAATTTTAACGAGTCCAAGATAGGAGAAACTAGGTGTTTTTTCATTTTTACGGGAGTCAAAAGAAAAACTTAACGAAACTATCTCGGGTGTACTTTTTCGTAAATTTAGTCTCTCAAACCCAAAAAAAGGGTAAAACAATATAGGAGAGAACTCTATCGACCATGATTAGTCAACGTATACCTTTTTTGTAAATAGTCCATTTCAAAATCGCAAAAGGGGTAAACTTATACCGAAGGGATGACTGCTCATTTCCTTTAATGAGTTTCGAATAGTCAAGTACTCGAAAATATTTTCATCTTTAACGAGTCTGAAAAAGGGCTTAAAATAGAACTCCAAGGTTTCGCTTTTTCGTAATTTTTAAGAGTCCGAAAAAAGTGATAAAATGTGTACTCAATATTTTCACTTTTTTCTCGTAAGTTTTAATGTGTTCGAAAAAGTGATAAAAATGTACTCATTCGTTTTTTCATAATTTTTACCGAGTTTTGAAAAAATGATAAAAAGTATACTCCTTCGTCAAAATGACCATTTCAACCCAAAAAATCTTGTATTCTACACAAAAAACTCAAAAAATCAAACATACCTATCTATGATTAGTAGAAATAATTTGGAAAACCACTTTTCAAAGTGAAAAATAAACAAAATAATATTTTATTTATTCAAAAAAATCTTATAAAAACGGGTTTTTGTAAATCATTTTTACCGTTTGATTTCAGCAGTGAAAATTGAGAGCCTTTGGTAAAAAACGTTCCCGGAGAAGATTGTGAAAGATTTTCCCATCGAATAAAAACATCAAGCTCTGTGTAATCCACATCATGCTTACCTACATTTTTGTCCATTTACTTTTTCAATTTAAAGCTTAGATTGATTTTTAAAGGGAGAAAAAATAGGTTCAAAAATTCAGCCACATAGGGTTCGCAGGTAAAAAGCACACGATACTCGTGGACCGCGACAATTTTGTAATGGGAAAATTGTCGTGTCACGCACCTTATGCACAAGAAACATGCGAATCCACGCACTCGTCTCTATGCGTAAATTGCGGAGACACCGTAAGAAAAATAAAATGAAAAAAATCTCCTAATTTAAACCAAATTTTCCCATTCAAATTGTTTTTAATGTTTCAATTTTTCCATTGTAGGATATTTACCATGCTTGAGTGGAGAGAATGTGAGCATGAAGAATTTGATGAGGCCGCCATGTTACATTCACCTACACTACGTGTTTTAAGAGAATGCGATTTGTACAAATTTTGGGTCGTTCAAGGTATGAGGGCTCATGGGTTTGCTTACTCTGGCTAGTCAAAAAATGGGAAGTCCAGAGTAATGCTTTATCATTGGAGGTCACCGCTCGAGATTGAGCTAGAAGACATATATTTCCTCACTGGTTTATCAAAGAGGGGCGAGCCACTCTCTTTATTTGGGGCTAGGGCAAGTTGCCGCTTTTCGCTAGCCTTCAAGAAGAATTTTGCAATGAAGATGTAGATCCTAAGGATAAACGCATTGACATAAAAAAATTGTTCATCCTAAACTTTAAACTAGTTGCATTTATAGTAAACTGTGTTGTGTATGGGAGTGCAGCTCCACATGTCGCTACCAGATCCCAAATGAAAACTCTCGTTGACTGCTTTAGAGGCACCATTTTCAATTGGTGTGAGGCAATGTTGGCCAATGTCAAAGGCCAACTGACTAGAGCAAAAAACTCAAAATTGAAAAACTTTGGATATGGAGCGATCTTGGTTACATTTTCTCTAGAGAGGATTCCTCTATCGGCCCCACAACTTATTGTAGTTGATCATGGTAGAGTCAAAGAGCCTCGAATGGTTCGATGGGTTGCACCGATGGCCTCGTCGCGTTGAAGGTGGCGAGGTTGCTCGTTTTACCCCAACATACTTCCATTGGCTAGAGAATCAAAGTCTTCATGATAGAAGATTTCCCTTATGTCGTGATAGATTTCCGCGCACCGAGAGATGTCTCTTCCTCTAGGGACACATAGGGATGAGTCGCAAAAATTTTTTTTGACATGTTTTAAATTCTAATTTTTATTTTGTTTTTTGAATTGTCCAAAATTGATGACAAAAATTTCAAATGCGTATGTGGGTTCATGTCAACCACCACTCTCATTCTTTGACAGAAACTCAGCTTGTAGCACCACCACCACCATACGATCAAACAACGTAGGTCCTTACCGATCTAGAAATCCATCTAGAGCATTTGACTTTATATATTCCAGAGACTACCATAGATGACATTCCGCTCCGCTGACATGAGATATGTTATCGCAGTTCTAGGACCGTTCGTGAGATTTTTTGAGTAAGGTGGCATGGGCCGTAGTGTTTTATCGCGATCATCATCACAGAGTAGTGGATGATTGATATTGTAGAATTGTATCATTTTTTGTATCATTTTTTTCCGAACATAAGGCGTTTTGAACCTATGATCGAGGACCATGTAATATTTTGAAAACACTACTCTTATGCTATGATATTACTACTATTTCTAGTTACCTATCTTAACATGTAATCGAATGCTATTTTGATCTATCGATTTGATTATTGCAAATTTATGTTCATAAGTATGTACAAGAGGCTCTATCAAAAATACTTGTGAAAGGATTGTAGGGGGTGTAAAAATCGATTTTTTTCACCATTTTAGAAAGCTGGCTTTCTTGCAAAAGCCCTTCAAAAAAAACATAGCAAGCAAACTCTAAGTATAGTATCATGGAAAGTAACATTTCAACAAATGTTAAGATACATAGAACTAAATTCATGGAAAAATAGAAAAACTTGTTATGACTTGAAAAGATGAAACTGATATTGTTGTAACCAAATTATTAAAAAATCGAAACCGAGCATCGCTTTAACAAGAACTAAATTCTTAAAAATAATAATTGAATCAGAACGTCAAGATACGTGAACCAAATTCTTTAAATTAAATGTTAAGATACCAGTAACCAAATTCATCGAATCCCATAAATGTAAATGTCAAAATACATAGAACCAAATTCATCGAATCCAGAGAATGTCAAGATACAAGAACTCAAATTCTCGAATCCCGTAAATATGAAAATACAAGAACTAAATTCATAAAATCCATTGAAAGAGTGATTGATTTACACATACCGTGTAAAAATCCCATCTCACTAGGATGCTAAGGTAAGTATGCAATACCGCAACTTAATTTGAGGACTTCCATGCTCTTTCACCGTTTGTCGACATACAGTGGAAGCATTCCTCTCATTTTTTCTCGTGATAACTAGTTTTTTCTACTTTCTAAATCTTAAGGAAACGAAAAATAGAAAAACTTGTTATCACTGAAAAGATGAAATTGAAATCGTAAAAAATAGAAAAGATGAAACCGAGGTCTGTTGTTGTTTCTACCTCGCATTTCATTGCATAGAATGGACAATTCCGTGACTTTTTTAAACAAATCTGTTGTTCTCCGTTTGGAAAAGGAAAAGGTAAAGGTGGCTTGGATTTTCTATTCTTTATATCTCTAACTTCACTTCCCTACATAACCGCAAAACAACACATAATAGAAAACAGAGCTACTGTAATGTCAAGCTAATTTGGGGAGTGAAGTTACTATCAAGAAGCACTTCAAATATTTGCGATCTCTCATTTCACTCTTCCCATAAATGCAACAACCCATAATGAAGTTAATGTTAAAAATTCATCGAATCCCGTATCTCTATTCTTTATATCTCTAACTTCATTTCCCTCGCATAACTCGCAAAACAACACATAATAAAAAAACGGAGCTACTTTTTCATACACAAAGTGGGAGTGGGAGTGAAGTTACCGTCAAGAAGCACCTCACATGCTCTTTCACCGCTTGTGATCTCTCATTTCACTCTTCCCATAAATCGCAACAACACATAATGAAGTTAATGTTAAAATTCATCGAATCCAGTAATTATTAACATAATTAAGTTAATGTTATAATTTTTCCGTTTCATACAAAATTTCACGCATGAATGAAGAAGCACTTCACATGCTCTTTCACTGTTTCGATCTCTCATTTCACTCTTCCCATACACGAAGCATACACATACACAAAGTGGGAGTGAAGTTAATTTCAAGTTACAGTAACAGTAATGTGGGAGTGAAGTTTAATATTCATCGAATCCCCTAAATGTAGATGTGACGTCGGAGCGCATTCGCTATTTCGTGCACCCACCATTTCCGAGCTCCGGGAAATATTATAGAGTTGTCCGACCTCCCACTTCCGTAGAGGATATAAATATTAATAATATTGCATTACTTACTTATTTTATTAATGCTGTATTTTTTATCTAATTTAATATATTATATTAATCACAATAAAATATATTAATTTAATCAATTCTTTTAGAAAAATCACAATATTATTTAGAGGGGGGTGGATGCGTTTCAAACTACCTAGTGTAATTCATTATCAAGACCTTCATGATGAACTACACTCGGGTAGTTCTAAAACTCCTCAGCCTTCCAAATGATATTGTGATTTTTTCGAGAAGAGTTGATTATACAATTGTGGAATATATATATATATATATATATATATATATATCTATGTGTGTGTGTGTGTGTGTGTGTTATATTTCTAATAAAATTAATATTAATAATAAATGTTTATATCTTGGGAAAATAAGATATTAGTATAATTAACTTAAAAATTATAATATAATAAATTTTAAACATTAAAAATATATAAATATAAAATATTTTAAATTTAAATTATACTAAATTAGAGAAACTCCTAAAAATTAAACATTTAAAATAAAATAAAAATAAAAAAATATTTATAATTTAAATAATATTAAAAGAAATCAAAGAAACATACCTAATAAAGTTTATCTAAAGTTATACAAAGCCTACGTATACATTCGTAGCGTAAAATAGAGATAGCATAGTATGTAATCGTAGCTTAAACAGATACCATAGATTCGCACCAACAATAACACAATATATGCAGATAGCATAGAGATATTTCAACTATATTTCACATACATTAGTATCCAGAAAACCCATGCCATAACCAAAACCAACCCGCTCACATCAGCCATTTAGCTGGGGTCCACACATAGCAAGACTCGAGGATCTGTGCGCACACAAACCCAGAGGGAGTCTTTACCCAAAACATCCCAAAATAGATCCAACAAAGCTTCGTACGTAGCATCAGCCTTAATTCATGCCTACCCTTTTGAGAGATTAGGTAAGTAAAAATGTATATGTGTTCACAACTTATCGAATTTGTAGAGAGCAGTGTCTATTCGCAAGATTTTAATAGTATAATCAGTTATTAACCATAACATAGCTCTTACCATTCATAGATCTAGTCAGCACTTTCGCATCCACATGCATATCAAGAATTAATAGCACATAATATCATAAACGTAGCTACAAATACATTCGTAGATAGCAGTAGATGTAACCACAACTTAAACAAGATACCATAGATTCACACCAACAAGAACACAATAGATCTAGATAGCACAAATATCTTCAACTATATTCCGCATACATTAGTATCCAAAAACCCAAGCTACAACCAAAACCAACCCGCACACACACCCTAGCGGCCCGCACACAAAGCATGACCGAGGATCTCCGCGCACACACCTAGTAGGAGTCTTTACCCAAAACATCCCAAAATATATCTAACAAGGGCCGCATGAAGCATCAGCCTTAATTCATGCCTACCTTTAGACTCAAACTATCCATCTATTTATATCGACATGGCCTAACCTATCCCATGGTCTCGTAAATCGTGGTTTGTGGACCCTAGGGCTACCCCTTTGACTCATTACAAAACATTTGGGTCTTTTACCCACCCCAAAACCCATACACAAGACTAATTATACCAAAATATACAAAATTCACAAACCTAGGGAGCCCCTCTCAAACAAGCCCCCCAACACAATCTCGTGACTCGTCCCGAGTCACTATGGCCGTGGGTTCGTATTCACATGAAGTCGCTTTAATCGCATCAGCCCATGGAAGTAGTCATCGCCAACTAATGGAATGTACACGTCCCAAAAAGAGCTACGATCAAGATTACAGCATCTTTGTCGCGTCTACTCCAAGATCTTATTAAAATCTTCGACAGCCCCCATTTTCCCCGTGGATGATATGGGGTGATTTTCGCGTGGTGGATCCGAAATTCTTCGCCAAGGCCCGTATTGTTTCATTAACAAAGTGCATACCTCTATCACTCATTAAGATCTTTGGATAGCCAAATACTATGAGAATATTCTAAAAATTGAAGTGTGCAAAGGTATCTCGTAGTGCAATTCTTCAGTAGCTTATGCTTCGGCCCATCCGGTTACATAATCAGTGTGCGTGATGATGTAGCACACACCGTCTTCTTTCCTAGTGGGTTGATGGACCCAACAAAGTCTCATGGCCCATTTTTTCAAATTCTTGTAGGGCCATTTGCGCTTGCAAGGGTAATTTGTCTCTATGTGATGGCCTTCCCATTCTTCGGCACGTATCGTGTGCTTTGCAATAGTCATGAGTAACTATGCAGCAGTAGGCCACAATAGTCGAACCCATAAGAACTTTTATGTTGTTGCTTTCCCCGCGTAGTGACCTCCTCGCTACACCCCCGTGAACTTCTACTAGGATGGTGTGTCTTTCATGCTCGAAGACATATCTTCGCAACCCTTCGTCGGCTCCAAGCTTTATAGATGGCCTCGCGATAATGGCAAAAATTCAATCGTGCAAGTTACCAAACTCCTTCTTTTGTTGTACCAAATACTCCGGCAGTGCCATCCCCGTAGTCGAGAATTAAACGATGTCGCATGAAGCGCGCATCAACTACCTTAATAGAAAACAAACTTGCACATCGTGCGCATCCTTCTTCTAGGTTGGTCGACTCTTCATCACTTTTGATCTAGGTATAGGTGGTCCGACCATCATTCAACTTTCCCATATTTACGATGATGTCAAAGTCATATTCTTGAAACAATAGGAGCCATCGACATATTCCACCTCAACAAGAGGCTTATTCAATAGGTACTTCAAAACTTAGTAACTGTGAAAATCTTGAAGTTCCTAGCCAATAGGTAATGTCGGCATTTTTTGTAGGGCGTACACCATGGCTAACCCTTTGCGCTTGGTTGTGGAGTAGTTGCAATCCCGCACTAGAGAGTGTTCTACTAGAAAATGCAACTAGATGGTCGATGTCCCCATCCCCCGGCCGCGTAAGGACAAATCCTACGCAATCCCTACAAAGCATCGACATGAACATGGAAAACCCGTGCCAAATAAGGAAAGATGAGGATAGGCACAGAGACCATCTTCTCTTGAGTAACTCAAAGATTTTCTCGACACTCGTCATCCCAAAAGAATGATACATCCTTTTTTCAACAATTTTTTCCATGGGAACTTTCATCAGCTGTGTACCCTCGAATAACCTTCCCCGTAGTAGCTCTGTGTGTCCGAGGATAGAGTGCAACCGATTCTCAATTGTAGGGACTACTGTGCTGATGATAACCACCACCTTGGCAAGGTCAACCATCGCCCATTGTCAACAAAACTATGTGGCCCAACAAGATCCCATAAATGGTACACAGAACATGCACTTCTTGATATTCAGTGGAGATCCGGGTGCTTTCCTGAGGTGTCCAACATCATGCACAGGTTCGAGACATGACTCTTTACTAACCCAAATACAAACTCCAATTATCAAAAATATACCTCCAATAACTTGTGGATAAATTCCTTAAATACCGCAACCACTACCCACAAAAATATGGCAAGGGCATTCTTGAGTCCAAATGGCATAAATCTGCAGTATTGAAATGAACCCCATTCAGAGGAACATGGTTTTGCCGCGATCTTCTGCGTGCGATCCTTATCCGATGATAGCCCGAAAACCCATCAATGAACACGTGTGCCTCACCCGCTCCCCCATGCTATCAAGGATTTCATCTGAGAATGGCTTAGGAAAGGGATCATGTACGCAAGCATCATTCAATTTGTGTGTGTCAACACGTATCCGTATCTCTCCCTTAGTATTTTTCTCCTAAACCACCATAGGACTTACCTAATCTCGATTGTTCGATCGGTCTCGATGATACTTGCGATGAGAATTTTGTCGATTTCTTCCTTGACTTCTTGTGTGTACTTGGGGTTCAACCGATAAGTGTGCTACTTGACAGTGGTGTACATCCGGTTTTAAAGTGATGCGCATGACTCCTAGTGTCCCCCGCGATCCCTTTGAGTTCTGAAAATTTCGTCGTGAATAAGTCCCGGTATTCCGTGAGGAGTTCTACAACTTTTCTACAAGTATCATCATCTCGCAGTCCCCAATTTTAGCTAACTTATGTTGCGCCTTCGTTCCAATGTTGACTTCTCACAAATCTCGCAGGCTTAGTGACATCGATGGTTTCGTGTGGGGGACCAAGAATCGCACACTCTCCCTTCAACTCGGGATAGAGACATTTCGCGGGTCTTCATCGCACTCCTCTATTAATAAAGTACGACAAGCTTGAAAATATCCTACATCTGTAGTTTCCCATGTTGGTGCACCATGTGCCGCACAAGGGCGCGATTCATCAAAATACTAAGGCATCAATGTCTCGCATAGCTTCGTCAAGTGCCTATTTTTCCTCATATCAACCCGAAAGCCCCTACAAACTTGTCCTTCAGTGGTTTCAGCTGGCGGTGCACCGGTGTAGTTCTCCGTCTAAATACCATGCGTTTGGGATTTGGCCCCAAGGCATGAATGAACAGATGGACCCATTCCTCCGTAGTTAGTTGTCCCCTTTCTTCCATCCATGCGGAAAATTTCTCACGCGGGTCCCCCCTGCCCCAAGAAATTATTTACGTGTAGGTGAGTCGAGGTTCAAAATGTAAGACCATCATGTCGCGACATTCTTCCCAATCCCCGGAATGCCCCCCTTATGTGTGTCCCACCACCTCCCAGTGGGTTGCACGCATGGCTAGATTAAGGGCCCATAACCTTTGTTTCCTTAGGACTTCAGCTTCAAAGGTTCACAAAAAATCCTTAACACTACTAGAACCATCAAAGTAAGGCATTTCTCTTACCTCTCGATGAAATACACTGTAAGTTCTTTGTGATCCTAAGACATCGCAACGCATATACATCATGTATCCGTCTCCGCCAATTTTTTATCTCCCCATCGAAGTCGTAGAAAAATTCGTTGTCCCCTTTCCTAGAAATAGCACACCATCATCATAGGATTAACCCAATCCTCACCCCAAGCTAGTAATCTATAGATGTGATCCACATCCTCTTCTTTGCGCACCGTGCTCCCGTATACCGCTCTCCTTCTCAGGGTCTAGTGAGACTATCACCCTCGTACCCTCATTCTCAAACACCATAATTCTTTTCTTTAGATCAATAATTTCTCCCATATCTATAGCCTAATCCACCCCTAGGAGCGTAGGGTAAGGTTTTGCATCTTCCACATTCCGAATTACTTCGAAATGGACTCACATGTTAATGCCTACGATATCTACCATAATCTTTGACAGATACTTCCCCAATGGTATGATCTTTTGTTGGTTAGCCATATGCAGCCATATGGTCGACCATTCTAGCTTAGGCTCTCCCATCCCCCTAACAAGTTTGCTTGGGTAGTACGTTCGACATCCGACCCTAAGTCCAAGATAACCTCGATCCATTTCATAGTCGCCAATTTGCGCTCGTTAGCCACATCTCTCGACCAGCGGTGTTTCTTATGCTTCAGTATAATTTGTGAACATATTTAACTTCTATGAGGATCATTTCTTTCAGAGATAGCTATCTATCATTGTCTCAAGATTTTCTACCGCCTTTCCGGTTGCACAACAACTTCATACATGCTTGCAGGAATGGTTTAACTTCGTCGTCCGGGTCTTAGGTGTGTTGGAGTCTTGGAAGTAGATGTCTCATCCTTCGTAAAGTCGTTATGCAGTCTGCGATGAAGGGCTTTCCTTCTCTTTCTCGTAGATCCAACCTTTTCTCGCTTGACAACTCGTCTTTCCAAATAAGATATTCCGCCATATATTTCTCCTCAACTCCCCCTCTAGCCATCCCGCCGCGCATTATGACATTAATTCTTAGTCTTTCATCCCATGTTCACCCTTAACCCTCTCGCACATTTTGCATAGGTTTCTTTTGTTTTTTCCTACATTTTTACTATCGATCAGCAAATTTGTGCGTCTTCAATCACATGGTCCAGTGTGTTCACAATACCCGTAATATTGTCACACATGTGATTCGAACAATCCCTTGCAAAGTGCCCTATTTCTCCACAATTATAACAAATTAACTACCCTCTTCCCCCGACCTCGCGCTCTCCACCTCTACCCCCTTCCCCTTCCCCTCGTTGGGGATCCTCCTCTTCCCCGAGGGTGATAGTGGTGACGAAGTATCAGCCTCGTACCCCATATAGGTTTCCTCGTCTATCATTAAGTCATAGGTCTAACAGCTATGTTCGTCATGTCCAACCGATTGGAAAATCAGCACCATTGTTGCTTTAATTTCGGGAACATACGCACCAATACGGGGGCATTGGTTGGTGTCATGTACTCCATATACACGACAATAAAAGAACCATTATGATAGAATACTTGGTCCCGTAGCCCGATTAGGCGCAATGGGTTGGGTCCCCCCTCCCGCATGTAGTCTTCCAAAGAAAGGGACTCGATCCTTGGTGTGGCTAGATACCCTACATCGTATGCACCATACATCCGGGCTAGCTTCTTTCCCCTCGTATTTTTTTTAGATTATATATTTTCAATATGCATTGCCTCCAGCCTGTCTCCCGGATCCGTTGTACCCCAAAACCTAGCATCGTCTCTCAACGTAGCCTCTAACTTCATAGCAATTTCTAAGGCCTTTTTTTGCATTGCAATCGACCGTTGTCCCATAGGTCCGCGTATGTGAGGTAGAAACATAGAGATAAACCATTCCTTATGCTCTCTATCATCATAATGAAACTCCCCATCTATGATAACCTTTTTTAACCATTGATCAACCTCCCATACCGATTCGGTGGGTCCTCGTTTAAATTCTTTCAATTCGACCACTATTTGTGAGTAGGACTTAGGGTTTCTGAAACTATTGTTCTAATGCCGTATTTATCTCTGAATAGATAGATCCGTGTGTTGTCCCATGTACACCATCTACCAATACAAGGCCCTTCCATCAAAGGCAGAGTGATAGCGTGCGCTCTTTTACAATGTTGGTAGCTACAATCTTTGTAGCCCATACAAATTTTTGCTACAAACCAAAATCGGTCCATATCTTCATCCCCCTACACCCTTGAAAGTGGGTAGCTTCATGTGAGTGTCCATATCTTCTTTCGCCGTGGCGGAGGTGTGGGTGAGTTCTTATCTTTATCTTGACTTGAAGGTCGTGTAGATGGAGGACCATCTCTTTGCATGCACAACCGACTCTCTTAGCGTACTATAGATGGATCTATCCCCTTTCTCTATTGGTTCGGCATATACTTACCACTTCGAGTTTTACTTTCACTCGATCATATTTCATTCATTTGGTGTGGCTGTACGTAATTCTCTTTTCGCATAATAATATCTTCGATTAATAATTCTAATGTTTTCAAAAACTTACCCGTAAACCTTTGAAGAACCTTCACTCGCTTCGTAATAGGATATGAACTTATCAACTCGCGAATTTTGTCACAAATCCTCCCAAAGATGTTATCCACCCCAAAGGATCTACCGTACGGGTGATGGTATTGTTCGTCCTTTCCAACTACCGGTGTTGGACATAGTGAGGGGCTTTGTTATAGGCAAACCTTCGTGCTTAGAATTTAATTTTCAACCCGAGGTAAGTCTTCTTATTTCAAGAGTGTAGGCATAGTATATGCAAGTGAGGTCGATCGATAGTTACTCTATATTGCTCATGAAAAAGTATTATCTAATTCTCGAGTTCCATCAACTTAAAGAGACGTAGTTTGGTGGAATGTAGAAAATTATTCTATCTAGTTCGTAATGAGAGAAACCTATGACTCGGACAACATAATGATGGAATGAACAACAATATTAATGAATTGAACAACAATCATTAGTGAATCGAACAAAACTCGAATTAATTGAACATAAATCTAAATTAATTGAAAAGAAATCTTAAACAAACCGAACATCAATCTAAAATAATTGAATAACATTATGAATTAATTAAACACCAAGTACTTATATGATTTTACAATGGAATTCTCTTTGAAGCTTGACTAATTCAACATTAATTAGCAATGGAATGCCTTACCGTTTGAAAGGAAAATATAATCCGTAGAAGGAAAATAACATTGAACAAAGAATTATTCCGTGACTCGTAAATCGATCGCAAAGATATTTGCAAAGAAATTGGAAACATCTAACAAAGATTACTATAAAACAAGAAACGCGAATGCGATTATTATAAGCTAGAGAGTATGAATGCCACAATATGCTAAGAAAAGGAACCGTAACATTATTGAGTGAAAGAGTAATTTCTACAACCGCATTACGATAACCGGGTATTGATTATGTAACTATGCACAACATGGAAATTGGTGATGAAACTCCTAGAGGTTGGGCTCATGACTATCGTAAATTATAACACAATGAAAAGATCTCAAAGATTATTGTTCAAAACATCAAAAATCTTTATTCCGTCGAGGGATAATACAAGAATAAAATTTGATGACTTTGTCGTGATGAGTTGATTACAGTAGGGGAAATTCCTCCCCTTTTCCATTCATCCTCGGTCCTTTTAAAGGCATTTACATACAATGAGATCGTATTTTTCCGAACGATGCACTTCTCTATGCGTGGTCGTTGTTTGGGTTCTCAAGCTTGGACATGTCTTTCCACATCCTATCGGTTCTCTTCCATTTATTGTTGGTTTAGCTTCTCTTCCTTCCCCGCATAGAAGGATACAATAAGTAGATTTATGTTATAGAAACGTTCCTCCGTCATTAGTCCAATTGCCCTCGATTTTTCATAAGTCTTTTCTTTCTTTATTGTTAGCCGTAAGGAAGAATTCCTAAAATTGTGTCATAACTCGAAGTAGCCATAGGGTGAAACCATACCTTAATTCCAGCTTTCAAAATACCTCCCCCTACTTACCTAATCGCATGTCCTCATGAAAAAAAGATGGTTGAGATGTAATTGTGTTAAGGAGTATGCGTAGGGTAGACCTTTTCCTCTGTATGTTTTGAAGCCCCGATTTTTTTCTAATCATTGCAAAGGCAACATTTTTTGTGCTCCTCTAGCAAATTCATAGTCATGATTATAGCCCTCAGAGGATACCGCAGAAGGGGGGCATCTATATCTACATCCTATCCATACAAGAACCATGTTGAAGACCAGAGTTACTATATGAGGGGAATCTCGGAGGCGGCAACCTTGAAATTTCTATAGCCCATCGCTTCGCTATTCCTTACATTGTTTATGGAAGCCATCCATATTTTTTTAGCTACTTCCAAGGCTACTTCCCGAATGTCTTCAAAGTATTCTGTCGATTTTCTATAATGTCTTTATGGATGGGTCTCAATCCTGTCCTTACACCCTCGCCTTCGCATGAAGTCTCTCGTGTTGGATCATCAGCGTAGAGGTGTTGTAGGTTCTCCTCTCGATCCACAACTCTAGACTATGTTCTCTCTTTTGGAAGATGTTATAGGCATTGGCCCATCTAATAAGGTTCTTAGCATATGAGAGGAAGGCTTGGAGCCGAACATCTCCCTATAAAGGGACTAGGATTGTTGTCTCGTGTCGTCTTCCCCGTAAAGAAATTGTACATGTAGAGTTCACATAGAATGCGTTGGACCTATTTTGTCTTGATCATTGCAATAGTCGACAAAATATTTCTATGGTTCTCCCAGGGTTGTGGACTTCCCCGCCCTAACGGCTTTAACTTTCAACAAAATATATCGTTCTGCTAAGAATAGGGCATAGTTTGGTGGCCGTTGCCCTACATGTCAGTTGCATTATAATATAGACAACACATCCTAGATATTTGTTTCTTGGCCTCGCTTCTACCCGCTTCTTATTGTCTCTTTACCTTTTCTCCTATTCCTTTCGAGCTCAGGAAAATGTTTCGCCTTCTCCGAAGGATAGGTCTCGTGAATTTCTTTAGTAGTGCTTAATATTATCATGCCGGCACCACCTCCTTCCCTACATTGTGCTAGCTCTTGTTGTGCTTTCGCTCCAATTCATTCTACCGTTTGACAACTTTCTCTACTAGGTGGGCATAGGCGGGGCTTCCATTTGTTTGGGTCTCCTTATCTTCTCGTAATTGTCCCGCTCTAGTCTCATGTAGAAGCTTCCATTGTGTCTCGCATAGCTCTAGCTCCAAATTTCAGCCTCGTAGTACTTGCTCCTGCTAGTTTGCATCTCGGCTTCCGACGTTGTTGGCTAAGTTGGTCCCGCACCTCGCCTCAATAGTATCTACTAGGTCGGTTTGTCATCTCAGCCTCTACCATGTCAACTAAGTCGGGTCCTGTGTCTCGGCTTCGCACAGTTGTTCATCAAGTCGTTGACTAATTTACTGTTTGTGTTCCCGCTGTGGGGGTTTCCTTCTTTGGTTTTCAGGGCCTTATTTTTCCTCCTTCAATTGCCTTCTTAAATGTTTCACTCAGCTTTCCTTAGTCTTTTGTGCCCTTTTAAGTTTCTTAATCTTCTTTTTCAACCGAATTATCTCCTATCCTTATTTCTGTCAGTGGTGGAGGAGTGGCATTCCCATTTTTAGGAGTGGCGTTGCTGCCCTCTCGTGTTTCCCGTGATGATGTTTCTTATTTTAGCTTCGCAGTTCATTTCTAGGTGAGGGTACTAACAAAGTGGGGTAGTGTCACCTCCCGGTGTCAAAGGGGCTACTCTTGTGCTTGTGTTCTTATTTATAGGGATAGTGTCTCCCCGACTAATTTTTCTCGATTCCATTTTATCCCTCTACCCCGCCCCTCACTATTCACCTCAATTCTCGAGAGGGGACAACCCCACCAAACTCATGATTCCTCTTAGTAGGGTAGAAATTCGGTGTGGCCGGAACTCGCCGGGTAGTGGAAAAATTATTGATGGGTTTGTCTTGCTCTTCTGTTTCTAATAGGCTTCTAGCGTTCATGGTCTCTGCCCTCATTCGTTCTAGGACACAAGTCATCTCTTTCTTGTAGTCTTGAAATGGTGCGTTTTGAGGGCTTGAGGGTAGAGAACAAGATGACCCCCGCGTCCTTTATGAAGTCCGAGGTTCCTTGAAGTGTTTGGACCATTTTTTTACTCGCTTGGTTCCGAGGTTGCGGTATGGGTTCTTTTCTTCTAGGTATGTTTACTCCGGGGGAGATTAATTCCAGCTTTTTTCATAGGTTTACCTCGTGTACTGCAGTGTACTAGGTTGGAAAAATTGTGCCAGGATATCTATTCCTTTTCCAACTCATGCATGATGGCTAGTTTTATTAGCTCGTGGTGACCGTGGGGGTTGTTAGCTCTTCTTAATCGAACAACAATGTTATGCCGTATAGAATTTAAGAAAGTAGTAGGTTAACCGAAATATTTTTCTTAAGTACACTAAAATTTTAAGTTGATGATACTTTTATCACGTCTTGACATCCGTCACATGTAATGAATATTTGGATGAATGCCGCCAGCTTCCTACCATGGTTGGTGCAGACAGTGTAAGGTTAATCCCTTTCCTTTTTGCTCTAATGGCTCCTCCGTGTCCTAATATTCTCGCAGAATCGCCTCTCATAGGAGGGGATGTTTCTCCGTCCATCTTTCTCCCCTACCGCCGGTATTCTAGAGACTTCTGCTATATTCCCTCTCAGAATCGGTGTATAACCTCGAACCCTTGATTCTAGTCTTTCCTTCTTGCAGGTTTTGTAGAAACTCAATTCCCTCGTTTCGTAGTAGATCCTCGTAACTAGTGTACATATGTTAGCCAACCGGCTTGCCCGTGAGGATGGCGCTAGCCGCATCTAAAATTGGGAAGTTCGAAAGGCCTCGCCTCAAGAGAATTCCCTCCCATGGCTGATGTATTTTCTATGCATCTCCTTCTCGATTGTATTCTCTCTTAACTCGTTGTTTCGACCAAGTGCTCTATGCAAGAGGAAGAGATATTTGTGGTTTTGCATAGGTGAACTCCTACCTTAATTGTAATTATTTTCTCGGCCTTATCGTAGCATTCGACGGCATTTGTGCAAAAATTTTTTGCATGCTTGCTAATTTATGACTAACTAACAGCCCCTCCGTCAAAGTAAGGGCTGCCCACGTCCCTCAGGGCACGAGAGGGGTTTGACCAATCATGAATGCGAATAGGAGAATATCGTGATTTGATAATTATTCTCTATTTGTGAAAGAGGAGGTTGTGACTTTCAATTTTTTAGAGCCGAGGATTTAATTGAGTAATTATGAGCATACACAGTGTAAAGGTTGGATTTGGAAGTTTTTACATGATTGCATATCGTGCGGAAGTGACCAAAAAGGGAGAGGGAATAGTATGATTATTGTTATGATATGATTTTCTTCGTAATGAAAAAGTATGATGGAAGAAGGACCGAGACAAGTAATGATTGGTGTTGTCATCCCGAGATTCGAATATGTAATCATGTCTCTGTTATAGTTATTCAGGTGGTAGATTATAATTGTCAATAATTTGAGTAATAGCTTATGGAAGAAGAAGGGAAGATAAAGTATATGTAAGAGTAATTGGCTATTGATGCAACATGCTCTCATACCACAAGCGAGAGCCACTCGATTCCGAAAGAGGCATTCATAGCTCAACAGTGGTTGCTATTTTAACCCACAAGAATGAGCCAGATCCTTATGTAAAAATAGTTAACTTGCCAATTTTATGGAGAGATCACCATGCCGGTATGATAGCCGTATATCCATAGTGCCACTCACCGCAGCTATAGAAAAGTGATCAAAGCCGACTTGTGATGAGACCTCCCGTCCTTCAATCCGCCTGAGAAGGTCATTACCCCGGTGTGGTGGCCATTGTGGGAATGTCACTTGCTATGCTCTTATGAACATGGTAGGTATATCTGCATGATGAGACCCCCTATCCTCTCTTGAAAATTTGCTTGTAAGCATAGTACTTATTTTGGAATATAACATTTTTGATTTATAAGGAGGTCACTATATAGGTGTGATAGCCAAATAGTCACAGTGTCCATTCACTAGGATTGTAACAAAGTGATCGTGTCAGCTCGTGATGTGATGTCTTGTCCTTAAATCATTTGAGAAGGTCATTACCCTAGTGTGGTGGCCATTGTGGGCACGCCACTTATTAAATCCCTATGATCATGGTAGGTTGGCTCGTGATGAGACCTACTATGCTCTTAAAAATTTGCATGAACACATAATAGTTACTCTTTATACATGAAGGGAGGCTCATCAAATCCTTAAGAGTTTAGGGATGGTGAGAGAAGTAAAAGAATGCCAATACAATTAATATCCCTTAGTCCCATTTCTTCATATTGGAGAAACATACTACTCAAATAGTGTTGAAAGATATACATCATGAGGTCATGTATAGTATGATAACATATTCGAACTGGGGGAGGTCTTAAGCTTTCATTTCTTGCATGCACAATCGTAGCCTTCCAGCTTTAGGGATTTTAGTAGCTAAGGAATCATCATATTGGTAATTTTCATCGCTTTCCCTCTCTTCTTTATCGTCATTCCATATTCTAGAGATGCATTTTATAGCTCTGAAGTGATTAGGGCAAGGGTGTTTGGTAAGGGAAATAATGAGGTGCGAAATGAGGTCATTCAATTTGAACAATAGTTTGTTTCAAAGGATTTAAACAACAATAAAAAACTCATATCATGGTTGTTCAACCCGATGGAAAACAAAGTTGTTCAATTGGATTGAACAACAACCGTTCAAGGTTTGAACAATGGGAAAATTAAAAACTCAATCTACGACCGCTCAACCCTATTGAACAATAGCTATTCAATTGGATTGAACAACAAAAATTCAATGTTTGAACAACAGAACATTAAAAACTCAAATCATGGTTGTTCAACCCGATTGAACAACAACTATTCAATTGGATTGAACAACAACCGCTCAAGGTTTGAACAATGAGAAAATTAAAACTCAAAAGTTGTTCAACTCGATTGAACATCACTGCTCAATTAGATTGATAGCAATTGTTCAAGGTTTGAATAGCAGAGTAAATAATAACTTAAATCACAAGCTGTTGTTCAACCCGATTGAACAATGAAACTATTCAATTGGATTGAACAACACTGTCTCAAGGTTTGAATAGTGGGAAAATTAAAATGCAACAACACTAGAGGATGAGAGGAAAAATAGGAATACAATTGTGAATATCTACAACAAAGTAAAAGTAAGGAAGTTATATACATTATTTACAAATGATGGTAGAAAACTTCTCATGTACTTGAGGTTGTGGGGGTTGTCACCCTCTTCTCGCCACGATTTAAATCTGGTGGGATAGTTTCATACCTATTGGAAAAAAATATTCCTTCATGAGAGGTTTCTAGTAGAGGCGTGCTCTATGCTCGTTGACTCAAAAATGTCGAACCGTACCCATCTATGGTGGTCAAGGTGAGTGTGGCATTGTTATGTACTTCTTGAATTTTGTATGGACCGAGGTACTCTTGTTTGTAATTTTCCCGGAAAATCTTGAATCCGGAGTCATAGTAGGAGTACCCAATCTCCTTTTTGAAATATTTTCTTTTTGATATGGTTTTCATGTCACTCACCTCAATGTTGTTGGATGATCGTTGTGCGTTGCAGTAGCTAGTAGCCGTATTTCGTCTAGCTCATTTATTTGTTGGAGTCTTCTAGCTTAGGCTTCCGTTAAGTCCAACCCCATCTCTTGGTTTGTCCTTAGTGTTTTGATCTCTAATTAAATGGGTAAGATCGGTCCCTCCCAAATACTAGCCGATATGGTGAGTATCCAATGGTGTTTCTCCAAGTTGTACGATAAGCCCATAAATTTTTTTGGTAATCTAGTGGCCCAAATTCCGACAATGTGATGATACATTTTTTGGTAAGGATTGCCTCTAGAAATTTTTTGGTGCTCTCGAATCTGCGTCCGTTTGCTCCCTGGTGGTGGTAAGGAGACGTAACTCTATGGATGATATGGTGATTCTTCAAAGCGTGGCCGTAATTTTATTGCCCGCTAAGTTGTGACCCCCCATTGATTATCACTTCCCATGGAAAACCCATATCGTACAAACATTTGAAAGAGAAAATTAATCACCAATTCTTCTCGTGGCTCTTAACAAAGCTATTGCTTCTACCCATTTGATTACATAATCAGAGAAACCAACATCTATACTTTCGATTTGGAAGTTTTGGCATGATTGGCTATCGCGTTATGACCGAAGCGGAGAGGGGAAATGATGATTATTGTTATGATATGATTTTCTAATGGAAAAGTATGATGGAAGAAGATCAAGACAAGTACGATTGGTGTCATTCCAGACTACTGGCGGTAATCATGTCTCCGTTATAGTTGCTATTCGTGTGTGGTAGATTATAATTGTCAATAATTTGAGCAATAGCTATGGAAGAAGGAAGATAAAGTATAAAGAGTAATTGGCTATTGATAACAACATGCTCTCATACCACAAGTGTAGGCCACCTATTCTGTGAGGTATCTACAGCCTCAACAAAGGTTATTTAAATCTACAAGAATGTGCCATGATTCTGCGTAAAGTATAATTCCAGCAATTTTATGGAGAGATCACCAGCTGCATGATACGATATCCATACTACCGTGAGCTACAGAAAGGACGCCGATTGGTGATGAGACCTCCCATCCTTCAATCAAGCTTGAGAAGGTTTGTCATTCTCAGTGTGGTGGCCATCGTGGGAATGTCACTTGCTATGCTCTTATGAACATGGTAGGATATCTCATGATGAGACCTTTATCTCTGAAAATCACGTAAACACAGTAACGACGGAATAATAACATTTTGATTTATATGGAGTGTCAGAATTTACACAAGTAGTGATAGCCAATTGTTCACAGCTTCCATTCACTAGGATCAAAATGTTGCACTGTACGCCCTGATGTGATGTCTTGTCCTTAAATCATTTGAGAAGGTCATTACCCTAGTGTGGTGGCCATCAGGCACGCCACTTATTAAATCCCTATGATCACGGTAGGTTGGTCAAGATGAGAGCTCCACATGCTCTAAAATTTGCATGAATACACAATAGTTACTCTTTATACAATGAAGGGAGGCTCATCAACCCCAAGAGTTTAGGATGGTGAGTAGAAGTAAAAGAATGCCAATAAATTTGAATATCCTTTAGTCCCATTTCTTCATATTGGAGAAACATACTACCTGTAAATAGTGTTGAAAGATAGAAGATCATGGTGGCTGCGAGAAAAGTGATAACATATTCGACCGGGAGGTCTTAAGTTTATTTTTCGTGGCTTTTGCCACTTCATAGGCTTCATTTTGTGGATTTTAGTGCTAAGAATCATCATATTGGTAATTTTATCGCTTCCCTTTTCTTTATCACATTCAATATCTCGAGATGAATTTTATAGTTTCAAAAGTGATTAGGCAAGGTGTTTGCAAGGGAAATAATAAAAGTAATGAGGCTATTCAATTTGTACCGCTTTTCAAAGGATTAAACAATAATAAAACTCATATTATGGTTGTTCAACTGATGAAAAGAAGTTGTTCAATTGGATCAACAACAACGCCTGTTTGAATAATATAAATTAAAATCATCACGACCGTTCAATCTATTGAACAATAGCTGGTCTAATTGATTAAATAACAAAATCTACCGTCGGAACAAACATTAAAAACGAATCATGGTTGTTCAACTATCAACAACAAATCATTCAATTGATCAACAACAACCGTCAAGGTTTGAACAATGAGAAAATGGTAACTCAAAAAGTTGTTCAACTCCGATTGAACATCGCCTATTCAATTGGATTTTGATAAAAGTAAATCAAGCTCAAGGTTTGAATAAAGTGTAAAATAATAATTTAAATCACAAGGTTCAACTCCGACATCAAATAACCATTCAATTGATTGAACAAATGTACTGCTCAAGGTTTGAATAGTGGGAAAATTAAATGCACAACACTAGAGGATGAGGAAAATAGGAATACAATTGGGAATATCTACAACAGTAAAATTAAGGAATTTATATAAATTATTTATAAATGATGGTAGAAACTTCATGTGTACTTGAGGTTGTAAGCGTCAAATTTTCCTCGCCACGATTTGTCCTGGATAGTTTGATACCTATCGAAAATATTCCTTTCATGAGAGGTTTCAGGTAGAGTATGCGGTTTCTTCTATGCTCGCTTGACTAAAAATGTTGAACCGTACCCATCTGTAGGCTGGCGTGAGTGTGGCATTGTTGGTGTACTTTGAATTTCGATGGACCGGAAAAGGCACCTTGTTTGTAATTTCTGTACCCAACTGAGTCATAGAGGTGGAGTACCCTATCTCCTTTTTGAAATATTTTCTTTTTGTGATATGGTCGGAATGTCATCACCTCATCAGTTGTTGATGATCGTTGTGGGCGTTGCGGTAATAGTGTAGCCGTAGATTGCCTTAGTTTGTTTGTGTATTTATTGGAATTCCTCTAGCTTAGGCTTTCGTTTCAAATCTACTTCTTGGGTTGTCCTTAGTGTTGATATTCAATTAAATGGGGAAGATCTGCCTTCCCAAATACTAGCTAATATGGGTGAGTATCCAATGGTGCTTCTCCGTTAACATAAGCCCATAATTTTTTTGGTAATCTATGTCCTGTCCTGGACAATGATGAGAGCATGGTAAGGATTTCTCCTAACTTTTTTGGCGTTCGACCGTCCGTTTTCCTCGTGTGTGGGGACGAATTTCATGGATGATATGGGTGATTCTTCAGTTGTGTCACGTAATTTTATTGTTCTAAAATTGTATCCTCATTGATTATCACTTCCCATGAAAAACCCTATCGTACAAACATTTGAAAGAGAAAATTAATCACCGTACCTTCAGGCTCTTGACAAAGCTATTGCTTCTACCCATTTGATTACATAATCCGTAGAAACCAAATATCTGTACTTCGGATTTCCAAAGTTTTTAAGAAGTGATTGAAGCACGTGCGGAAGTGACCTAAAAAGGGAGAGGGAATAGTATGATTATTGTTATGATATGATTTTCTTCTGTAATGAAAAAGTATGATGGAAGAAGGACTGAGACAAGTAATGATTGGTGTTGTCATCCCGAGATTCGAATATGTAATCATGTCTCTGTTATAGTTATTTAGGTGGTAGATTATAATTGTTAATAATTTGAGTAATAGCTTATGGAAGAAGAAGGGAAGATAAAGTATATGTAAGAGTAATTGGCTATTGATGCAACATGCTCTCATACCACAAGCAGTAGCCACCGATTCCAAGAGAGGCATTCATAGCTCAACAGTGGTTGCTATTTTAACCCACAAGAATGAGCCAGATCCTTATGTAAAAATAGTTAACTTGCCAATTTTATGGAGAGATCACCCTATGCTGGTATGATAGCCGTATATCCATAGTGCCACTCACTCGCAGCTATAGAAAAGTGATCAAAGCCGACTTGTGATGAGACCTCCCGTCCTTCAACCGCCTAAGAAGGTCATTACCCCGGTGTGGTGGCCATTGTGGGAATGTCACTTGCTATGCTCTTATGAACATGGTAGGCTAGCTCTATGATGAGACCCCCTATCCTCTCTTGAAAATTTGCTTGTAAGCATAGTACTTATTTTGGAATATAACATTTTGATTTATAAGGAGGTCACTATATAGGTGTGATAGCCAAATATTCACACAGTGCTATTCACTAGGATTGTAACAAAGTGATCAGTGTCACTCGTGATGTGATGTCTTGTCCTTAAATCATTTGAGAAGGTCATTACCCTAGTGTGGTGGCCATTGTGGGCATGTCACTTATTAAATCCCTATGATCATGGTAGGTTGGCTCGTGATGAGACCTACTATGCTCTTAAAAATTTGCATGAACACATAATAGTTACTCTTTATACATGAAGGGAGGCTCATCAAATCCTTAAGAGTTTAGGGATGGTGAGAGAAGTAAAAGAATTCCAATACAATTAATATCCCTTAGTCCCATTTCTTCATATTGGAGAAACATACTACTCAAATAGTGTTGAAAGATATACATCATGAGGTCATGTATAGTATGATAACATATTCGAACCGGGGAGGTCTTAAGCTATTTCTTGCATGCACAATCGTCGCCTTCCAATTTTAGGGATTTTAGTGCTAAGGAATCATCATATTGGTAATTTTAATCGCTTCCCTCTCTTCTTTATTGTCATTCCATATTCAGAGATGCATTTTATAGCTCGCGAAAGCGGATTAGGGCAAGGGTGTTTGATAAGGGAAATAATGAAGTGTGAAATGAGGTCATCTTTCAATTTGAACAATAGTTGTTCAAAGGATTTAAACAACAATAAAAACTCATATCATGGTTGTTCAACTCTGATGAAACGAAATGTTGTTCAATTGATTGAACAACAACCGTTCAAGGTTTGAACAATGGGAAAATTAAAAACTCAAATCACGACCGTTCAACCCTATTGAACAATAGCTATTCAATTGGATTGAACAACAAAAATTCAATGTTTGAATACAATGAACATTAAAAACTCAAATCATGGTTGTTCAACCCTGATCGAACAACAACTATTCAATTGGATTGAACGAAAGAAACCAAGCTCAAGGTTTGAATAATGAGAAAATTAAAAACTCAAAAAGTTGTTCAACCCGATTGAACATCACCGTTCAATTAGATTGATAGCAAACTTGTTCAAGGTTTGAATAGCAGAAAAATAATAACTTAAATCACAAGCTGTAGTTCAACCCGATTGAACAACATGACCTATTCAATTGGATTGAACAATGCACTGCTCAAGGCTTGAATAGCGGGAAAATTAAAATGCAACAACACTAGAGGATGAGAGGAAAAATAGGAATACTAATTGTGAATATCTACAACAAAGTAAAAGTAAGGAAGTTATATACATTATTTACAAATGATGGTAGAAAACTTCTCATGTACTTGAGGTTGTGGGGGTTGTCACCCTCTTCTCGCCACGATTTAAACTATGGTGATAGTTTCATACCTATTGGAAAAAAATATTCCTTCATGAGAGGTTTCTAGTAGAGGCGTGCTCTATGCTCGTGTGACTCAAAAATGTCGAACCGTACTCCATCCATGGTGGTCAAGGTGAGTGTGGCATTGTTATGTACTTCTTGAATTTTGTATGGACCGAGGTACCTTTGTTTGTAATTTTCCCCGGAAAATCTTGGAATCCGGAGTCATAGAGGAGTACCCAATCTCCTTTTTGAAATATTTTCTTTTTGATATGGTTTTCATGTCACTCACCTCAATGTTGTTGGATGATCGTTGTGCGTATGTGTGGCTAGTAGCCGTATTTCGTCTAGCTCATTTATTTGTTGGAGTCTTCTAGCTTAGGCTTCTCGTTAAGTCCAACCCCATCTCTTGGTTTGTCCTTAGTGTTTTGATCTCTAATTAAATGGGTAAGATCGGTCTCTCCCAAATACTAGCCGATATGGTGAGTATCCAATGGTGTTTCTCCAAGTTGTACGATAAGCCCATAAATTTTTTTGGTAATCTAGTGTCTGTCCCCGACAATGTGATGATACACTTTTTTGGTAAGGATTGCCTCTAGAAATTTTTTGGTGCTCTCGACTCGCATTCGTTTGCCTCGGTGGTGGTAAGGAGACGTAACTCTATGGATGATATGGTGATTCTTCGCATGTCGTAATTTTATTGCCTCGTAAGTTGTGACTATCGATTATCACTTCCCATGGAAAACCATATCGTACAAACATTTGAAAGAGAAAATTAATCACCAATTCTTCTTGGCTCTTAACAAAGCTATTGCTTTCTACCCATTTGATTACATAATCAGAGAAACCAACATCTATACTTTCTAGTTTGACAAAGGTTGAATGGTCCCACAAAGTCCAAGACCCATCGTTCGAATGGTTCTACCACTAATTGTGGTTGTAGTGGAATTTCACCGCCTTGGCTCCGGACGACCCATTCTTTCGGGCGCTTGTTGACCTGAGTAAATCAATCTTGCGAGACAAGACCGATCTCCCCTAGTACCAAAGGGTGATATAGCAACAAAAATGCACCTCAACAAACCTATCTTTCTCTGAGACATATGCGTATTTACAAAAGGAATACTATAAAGGTGTTAAGGTCTTACCATAGATCCAATGCTTCTTTTGAAGTAGTTTGTCCTTCGGCCACTTGAAGGAGTTCTCTTTAAAGACCCGCAATCACAAAAAATCAAACATTAAATAGCACCGTATAGTAAATATTGTAAATCATGCCTATCATGGTGATCAAGGAATCCATGAAATAAACAAGCTTAATTAATAGCTTTATTAAGAAAAAATGAATTCATTTGTATTAACTTTGAATAAAATAAAACCTTACAACCTTAGCCTTGATGTTGAAATGTGCCTTCCCTGGGGTCCAAAAGTAGTGAATCTCCTCTACTCGAAAAAGCCTTGCACTCTTCCAATCAAGATAGATAGAGGTATGTGATCTTTCATCACAAAATATCAGTTAAATGAGTCTGAATCCTAACAACACTTTACCTCAAATAATTCTAAAGCTTGAAATCCCTTTGAGGCTACCCAAGGCCTCTTTTTATAGTGCAAAAGAGGAGGTTTTAGTTCCAACTATGAAGGGATAGAATCCTCCTTCAAAGGGATAAGCTCTCACATCAAGGGGGTTAGAGCCTTAAGGCATGGGATGCATGAATGTAAAAAGAGCGAGCTTGCCACCGCAAGAATATTCCTTCCGTAAGCTTCTGGAAATGACTAAAAGTGAGCTTCCGGGTTTACTTTGTGCCTTTTTAATCTTTTTTCATGGGTCTGCACCCTTAACACGAGAAAGTGCGTTCGGTGCACGCAAGAGTCATGAACATTAGGTGCGACCACAAGTAAGACAAAGAGAAAGTGTGATACTAGCATTTTTAGAGACTTTTCGAGAGCTTTTCTCTTATTATTAAGGCTTGACATGAGGGAATAATGTGTTAAACTTGAAAAGGAGGAAGTATGAGTGATAATGAGCTCATACAGTATAGAAGAATGTTAAGATGACAATTTTCATGCAACAAATCTCTCCCTAAAGTGCAAAGTTTGAAATAGATCGAAGATAGAGTCTATCATGTATGAAGAGTGAAGTACTTTATCATTTCAAAGATCATCCCGTGGAAACCCCCAATCGGAACCTCGTAAAAACATTCAATGAAAAATATATATATGTAGATATATCATCACCGAGGTAGGCATTCCCATACTAAGATCAAAACTAACTAGAAAACTGATTTAAACTATTCTCGATACAGAAGGATTTTCAATACATTAACAAGATAGACATGTGTAGACACAAGCATGGATGCACGCATCTATTTATGAATAGTCCATCGTATAAATGAATAACAAAATTCCTTGTAGCCCTGATGGTAGAAACTAGATCCAGTGGTCTTGATTTCCATTTCTCCAACCAAACATGATTTTATCCATGTGAATAAATGTGTCGAAGTCGAACATGGTAGAAACCACTTGATTACCTACCAATAATGTAGATCGTTAACAAGTGTGAGAGTAACCACCAGTAATGTCAATGGCCCTCAAAGTACTCAAGCACAATCCATGAAATGTGAATGAATGAGTCAAGTCGAACATGTCATGAAATCATTCAATTGAAGGTCAATGATGCAACCTCCGTCATCGAAGGCGAGAAACCTACCATCGAGGCATGTAGATTTCAAGGTACCGAAAATTTCTAGACTAAATTCCTAGATAATGATGCTCGTCATCGATAGAAAGCGCATCCGTCGTAGGTGAGCCCACAACACGAAATCATAGATCAAGTTTTGAAGAAATCTATCGACAAGGACCCGACTCGGTGGATGGTTAAAATGGATGATAGATATTTTGTAGATGAATGGTTTGTTTGAACTGTCCTCTTGAACACATAATCGATCACCGTAGATGGCTTGGCAACAATTGACCCAAAGCTAATACCTTAAACTGGCCGAAGAATTTTAATATGGTTTGATTAACTCGTTAGGCAAAGGATTTTCCCAACCCAGTGAACAAAAGTGTTGTGTTCAAGAGTGGTTAATGGATTTTAGAATAATCAAAATACATCAAACAAAGTTCATTTTTCTCTTTCTCCCCCACCATTTTCGGTAAGTACCTCTTTATTTTTGACAAGCTTAAGGAGGATAACATTTGCTTGTTTATAAGCTCATCCTTCAGATGAGTCCAAACTTAGTTTAAGATTCGAACCCTAAGAAGGAGTGGTTCGTTCTCGTTTAAAATTGAATAGTGCCCTTTACTCGTTAAATTTTAGCGAGTCCAAGATAGGAGAAACTCGATGTTTTTTTCAATTTTAGGGAGTCGAAGAAAAAACTTAAGAAGACTCCATGGAGGTACTTTTTTCGTAAATTCTAGTCTCTCGAGCCCGAAAAAAGGATAAAATAATGCGAGAGATGAACTATGTTGATCATAATTAGTTAGTGTATATCTTTTTTTGTAAATAATCCATTTTAGTCCGTAAAAGTGGTAAAATTATACCGAAAGGACGATCATTCATTTATTTTAATCTAGTTTGAATAATCAAGTGCTTTCAGCAATATTTTCAATTTTCAAGAGTATCGAAAAGAGCTTGAAAAGAGGACTCAGTGTTTTTTTCTTTTTCGTAAATTTTTGAAAGAGTCTCGAAAAGGTGATAAAAGTATGCTCTTTGTTGAAAAACAATCAATTTTGTCGAAAAATCCAATTTTCTCGCACAAAAAATCGAAACATTACACATACTTATTTAAGATAAATAAAAATGTTTTCAAAAAATTCACTTTTAAAGTGAAAAATAAACAAATTAAAAATTCATTTATTCGAAAAACTTATAAAAAGGGCTTTTCTAGCTTCATTTTTACCATTTGAGTTCGCAGTGAAAAGTGAGAGCTTTTGGGTAAAAAACTTCTCGCGAATATTTTGGAAAATCTATCTCGCAGAAACTCAAGAACCTCGCTTACCGGTAATCCATGTCCTCCTTATCTTTCATTTCATCTCGTTTACATTTCATTTTTAGGCTTTAAATTTCATTTTTTTCAAGAAAAATAGGTTGAAAGATCTCCTCGCAGGGGTCCGCAAGCGCAACACGTGGCCTCGTAGACCCCGACATTTTTCATATATAGAAAAAAGTCCCTGGCTTCGCACCGATTACACAAGACTCCTAGGCGTATCTACACACTGTGTATGAGAAAAAGGTGCAGACCCATTGCAATAAAATTTCAAACTTAAATTTCTGAAATTCCGCCCAAAAATTTTCAAAATAGATTGTTCTAATATGTCTTTTTATGCATTGTAGGACATTCAAAATGCTTGTTTGAAGAGAATGTGACCATGAGGACATAGATGATGCCACAATGAATCATTTGCCTACAATGCAGGCATTGAGAGCATGCATTTTATACAAATTTTGGGCCATTCAGTGGCATGAGGGCACACGTAGATCTCTTGACGTGGCTAGTGAATCGATGGAATGTACAGACCCATGCTTTGTTATTGGTGGCCACACAAGCTAAAAATTCAGCTAGAGGATATATATATTTTTAACCGGTTTGTCCAAGAGGGGCGAACAAATTTCTTTGTTTGGGACCAGGCCGTGGTCAGCTTTGTCGCTAGTCTCTCGACCAGAGTTCTGCGATGATCGCGTACCCCAAGGAAAACGAATTGATATAAAAAACTATCATCCATCCCGAGCTTAAATTTATTGCATTTTCTATCACCAGCATCGTTCGAAGTGCAATATTGCATGTAGCTACCGGTTCCCTGCATGCGCATTGCGTGAGATCAGTTTTCGAGGCACCATTTTCAATCGGTGCAAAGTCATGCCGGCCAATGAAAGGCCAACCAACCGCAGCAAAGAATGGAAAGTTAAAAAACATTTGGATATAGATCCATTGTAGTCACCTTTTCTCTAAAGAGGATCCCCATGTTAGCTCCGCAAAGACATTCCCCGTCGATGCTTGTCGACCTCGAGAACCTAGGATGGTTCGTTGGTTTCTTTGATGGCCCGTCACGCTCGAGGGCATCGAGGTTGTTAAATTTCCTTCTACATATTTTTGTTGGCCGGAACGCCAAATTTTGGTTATAGAGAGACTTTCCATACGCCGTGATGGACTACCACGATGACAAAGACATGGCTCTCCTCAGCTAGAGAACAAAGGATGATTCTGTAAAAAATAATTTTCAACAATTTCTAATTTTTTTGTATTTTAATCTTCCCAAAACTAATAATCAAAAGTTTAAATGCAGTATGTAGGCCCACGATGACCACACAATCTCTAGCCTTATGAGAGGAGACATCCAATAGTAGAAGTACCAGTCCCCTACGCAGCCAATCAGCAGAGATCCTATCTCGATTTGGAGCATCACCTAGACCGCTTGACTCTAGACATTCCGCAGACCGATATGAGATGATATTATGCTTAGATATTCTACTTAGATTACAGTAGATATGTGATTGGTGTCCCATGAACTTTTAGGAGGTTCCTCGTGTAGGGTGGCTCGAGAAGTGGTTTTTATCATGATCACTCACCAGGATAGGATGATCGATTTAGACCGACAACATTTTTGACCTTTTGTATTATCATGTTTGTCGATCATAAGGTGTTTTTAAACTCTATGATCGAATCAGTATATCTTGAAACACACTTTTATGCTATGATATATCATTATTACCGACTATCTCGTGTAACATGTTATCGAATGTTGCGTAATTTACTATTTTGATTATTACAAATTTCTATTTATCATACTAGAAGCAACCGCATTCGCTAAAAGTGTTTAAATGTCTTGGAATATGTCGATATTCAATGTAATCAAATTCACATTCTAGGAGACGAACTCTTAAAAATAACCATAATAACATCGGATTTCTAATGGCATAAACCCCGTTAAGATGTAATACAACAAGTTCAGTAATCCAACCTAACAATCAAACTCTAAATTCCAAACGATATGGATTCATATAATAACTCAATCACCGCACTATACTCTACAATGTTATTCGTTGTTCGACCGAGGCTTACCCCATGCATGGATACTAACTCGTTAAAGGGTGAATAGATAACCCAAGTCGTAGAAGAAATGTTCCGTGTACTACAACAAGCACCATCAACAAAACCAATGTAGGTTTGAAGAGACGTCGACATCTGCAATATCAAGAGTAAAACTCGTATACAGGAATAATGATAAGATCACACTCTAAACTAGGCAAGTTTTTTTTAATCTAAAACACACTAACAAGAAAGAACTAATCTAATCAAAAAATCTCCATACCAAATTTGAGCATAATATCTCTTCGTATAAAGCCCATTTTCGGGTTTATCTAAAGGGACACCGTCTGAAATCTATCATCTAATAGGCTCCCTTTTGCCGCTTTTCGCTAACAATGAAAGGACTATGCCACATAAGCACAAATTTTCCATCCCCTAGTTTATCATTGGTTTGATCGTACACTCAAACTAGGTCTCCTTCTCGAAAAATTACGAGGTGTAACATTTCTATCGTACCGAGCCTTTATTAGTTTGACATGAGCTTTCATTATGCTAATGCATCATTTCGTCGATTCTCATCTAGCCGAGCCAAGTACAAAAAATCTTCTTCTTCGTACGTAGCCGGGAGTAATTCTATGGCTAATTTCAATGACGTAATTTCGCATTCGATAGGTAACACAACTTCCAACCCGTAAACCGACTTGAAAGGGGAGTGAAACTAGTTGATGTTTTTACTTAGGTCCGATATGCCCAAAGTGCTGAAAATAACGTGGAATGCCAATTCGACTTATGAATACGAATGATTCGTTTGATCATAGTGACTAAAACTTTATTGATAGCTTCAACTAGACCATTAGCCTACGAGTAATATGGAGTAGAAATATCGTGGCGTAGGCCAAGTTGATCTGTCAGTTTAGTGATCATGATATTTTGAAAATGACTTCCATGATTTGTAATAATGGCTTTCGAGGAACACCGAATCTAGTAATTATATGATTGAACACGAAAGTTGCAACATTCTTGCCATTTTCGAAATGTAGGCATCGCCTCGGCCCACTTAGTAAAATAATCTACCGCTAGGATAATATACGCATGCCCCCCAAACGAGTGAGGGTTACATGTAATAAAGTCGATACCCCACTTTTGCGAAAGGACCGACAAATGCAATTATAGGGTGAAGAGGATCGGGTGGTGCACGCGATTTTGCAACCAAAGACCTGAAAAATTGTGGCATTTCAGATCGCATAGTATACAATCTTTGAATAACGACTTACTCGTAAATAACCAACGCGCAATAGCTTTTGGGATGTGGCATACCCGCACATATGACCACCGCATGCTCCGTAATGGTAATCATTTAGAAAATTCTCGCCTTCTTCATGAGTAAGATGACAACGGCTTGAAATATGTAATCCGCTCCACGCATCGATAGAGGTATCAACAATAATGTACTGTTTGGGATTGGAAACGTATTTTCCGTCACCGAGATCGTGATATTTTATGTAGTCGAAGATTGGGTTTGGGAGATAAACAATAATATCCCCATACCAAGGATCAATAGTACTGATAAGAAACAAGGATTCGTCCATAATGGGATGTTCCGCCACAGTTTCAGTATCAGTAAAGGGGAAATCACACATCAGTTCGGAAAAAACCAAAGATTTCTTTGCCTTGGATTTTTTAAATTCCAAGTCAAATTCCTGCAAGATAACTATCCATTTGGAATACTTTCCCCATAGTAATTTTTTGGTCAAGATGTACATCATAGGGTTACAGTCATAAATTACTGTGGTTTGCATAATAAGATGTAGTGACGAAATATTTGGAATTCTTGAACAACTGCCAAGGCCAATTTCTCCACATGCATGTATTTGATCTCAATCGGATGCAGATTTCGACTAAGATAATAAATCACATGTTTATTGTTGAATTCTTCTTCCTGAACTAAAAGGTACAAAAAATAATCCTGGTTGTAATTGGGAGGATGCAATAACGATGCATGGGTCAACGTGTGTTTAAGTGCATCAAAAGATCAATCAACAATCTCATCCGAAAAGAATGGAACATTCTATTTTAACAACCTGGTAAAACCCTTTGTTAACTCGGCATAATTAGGAATGAAACGATGTAAAATTTTTTCTTTCCCCTGAAAACTTTGGAGTTAGCGCAGAGTCAAAGGAGGAGGTAGATTGACAATAGCTTCAACCTTCGACGGATCAACGCGAATGCCTGCTTTTGAAACAATAAATCCCAGTAAGCGACCCGATTCTACACAGAAAACAAATTTGTGTGGATTCAGCCGAATTCGATAATGCCTACATCTCATAAAGATAGCTCGTAAATGAGTGAGATGGTCGGCCCTATGCGATGAATGAGCAGGTAAATCATCAAGATAAGGTTGCACAATGTGCTTAATGTCATGAAATACGTAAGACATAGCCCTTTGAAAATTTTCCCCAGCGTTCTGCAATCCAAAGGGTAGTTTGCATTAAGAAAATGCTCCCCATGGACAAATGAAAGTTGTTTTAGGCTATGTCCCCTAGGACAAATGAAAGTATATGGGGAACTTTGTAAATTGTATTGGAATATTCCTACATACTCCTCTAATGTTTCATTGTCTTTTGTAGACATATTGAATATTTCATCTTTAATATCTTGGGTTCGACAGTATTCTTGATATTTATTAAGAAAAATGTTCTTCATTTGGTCCCAAGTTTGGATGGTTCCCCCACCTAGTCCCATGAACCAACGTGATGATGTTCCCTTTAAGGTACAGGGATATAGTTTCAGTTTTTGAGGGTCAGTGGTGTAGTCATATCCCCTACATAAGACATTGAATTCAAATAGGAATGCATACGGATATTCTGTGTTCAACCTGTTGAAGGTGGGGATACTGTGTAAGGGAATGGATTTCATAGGATCGTTTGCAGCACGATCAACAATGGGATATTCCAATGTTGATGTCTGCCTTTGATTCTAGTTTAGATTGTTTGCCATTTGATTAAAAATGTGCCAGTAATCTTCAAGAATTTCATGTTATAGAGGAGTAATCCTAGTGGGATTGAAAGGTAAGTGCGGAGGAGGATTTACAATGCTTCCCTGATCTGGGATATCGAGTACCTTGGTCATGGTTACTTATTTAGGGGATTTAGGCTCTAGTTCTTCTATTTGTATTGCACCGCTAGTTTCTCCTTCCCCTTCCTATAAATTGCTAGAACCTCCCTCTCTCGAAGGGTCATTTCCTATATGATCGAAAGTTTTAAGGCTTTGTTCAGATCCTTCTGTCTCACATCGAATATCAGCGTGGGCCTTAGATGGGGAGGTTGTTTCCTAAAGGAGTGTAATAGGACTTTGAATGGAAATAGTTCTGGGTCCTATGGATGCCTGGGATTAAGATTTCTTAATGATTTTGTCTATATATGTTGTTCTTCCAAGGATCACGGGTCCTTTGGATTGTCGGGATTTTTTAGGGTGATTTCAATATGTTTCTATCTTTTTCCTTCTATTGATAAAACAAGAGCACCTATTCTACCAATCTTTGCACAATTTTCTAAGAAGCGGTCGAGAGAGAAAGCATTTTGCTTGCTGGTACGCAGGTTTTTACCTCTCGCTTTTAATACCCAATTATTCATAGCATTGGAGAAATATGAATAAAGGATATCACTCTTAACACTCTCCCCAGAAACGACACCAAAATGTTGGACACAAGAGGGGCTTGTTATAGGAAACCTTCGTGCTTAGCATTTAATTGTCAACCTGAGGTAAGTCTTCTTATTTCAAGAGTGTAGGCATAGTATATGCAAGTGAGGTCGACTGATAGTTACTCTATATTTCTCATGAAAAATAATTATCTAATTCTTGGAGTTAAATCAACTTAAAGAGACGTAGGTTGGTGGAATGTAGAAAATTATTCTATCTAGTTCAGAATGAGAGAAATCTATGATTGAACAGCATAATGATGGATTGAACAACAGTCTTAATGGATTGAACAACAATCGTTAGCGAATTGAGCAACACTCTGATTTATTTGAACAAAAATTTAAATTAATTGAACAACAATCTTAAACAAACTGAACAAAAATCTAAATTAATTGAACTGTAATGTTCCGAAATGGAAATCAGCAGCTTTTTCACCACTGAATTATTCCTTTTTTTGGAAATATGAACAAGGCTATGTCAGAGATGGACTGAGAGGGATTTTACTATTTATTTCACCTCTAAAGAGAGGATGAGAACTGGAGGCTTCCTGGCCCTTTCTCAGAATCTGCCTATAGCTATGAAAATATTTCTTCCTTTAGGAAGATCTTTCTCAAAGGATGAGCTACAGCAACACCTAAACTTTAACAAGCAGCAACAACATTGAAATACATTTACTCGTGAAATGTGAGAAGAGTGAAAAACTGATATATAATCTGTAGCAGCAAATGGAATAAAAGATCCTTGAGGAAAATACCTCTCAAGGTAGGCTCAGATCAGCCTCAAAGGAAAATGTACATGCAATGGAGAAAACACATCTGCTACATAACCCAGCTACTCTATGACTATGCAGTCTATAGGGGAAAATGACTGCAGACTGAAATATAGAAGATGATGTGACAATATGAGCTGAAATAAGAAGGGGGAGTGAGATCTCAACCCCATAAAATACATAACATCAATCCTTTAAGAGGATTGGCGGAAATCTACACAAGAAAGATAAATATACAAAATGTCGGAGTTGCAGTAGCAGCAACTGCAACTCAAATACAATACAACATGCGAGAAGGATGTGAATGCTGAAACAATAGTAGAAACCTCCTCCAATGATCTCCAAAGTGAAAGGATGCTCCTCTCACTGAAGATTGTACTCTCTAGTGCACCATGTGAACCCCTCCAGCAAACCCTCTCTGAAAATAATGTTGTAAGAGGAAGGGACTGCACTGGGAATGAGATGAAACAATGGCCGAGTGCCAAAATCTACAATAGAAGCTTCGGGAGCTCCTTTGCTGATCTCCTAGAGAAAGAGACGGCTCCTCCTCTACAAAACAAGCTCCGAAAATGAGTGTGGATGGTCTCTCACTGCATCACCAACAACTCCAGTGTTACGCCTTTATCAAGATTGCTAAAATTGAATATTCATTATTTGAGGAAAAATTCATTTATTCCATCCATTTCATGAGTTGAGATGAACAAATTTTCTTTGCTTGGTTAACACATGGGTTTTGTCTTTGGGTTGCATGAGGACATGCAATATATTCAGTTTGGGGGTATGTTGGGTCGTGAATACGACCACTTTTTAACACTTATTTAATCCATTTTTACTCTTCTTTATCATGTCATTTATTATAATTTATCATATAAATCCATTTTATAATGATTTATGCTCTTATGGATGAATATTATTTCTTCTCCTTTATTTTTAATAAATGGATGATTATTATGCATAATTTTATCAATGATGATTTATTAATATATTTTGTACCAACACTCACTATTTTAGCCTCCAAGATATTTGCCAGATTGCAGATTTGATCTCCAAATCATCATCAAATATTCCAACTCAAAAATTCGCTGTAATAAGAAGTGACAGTTTTGCGGTTGAGATTTTGGGAAAATGAAGAAGAATTTGGAAAATCCGGAACATGGGTTTTGTTCAGAATGGACCAAATTAACTTTTCAAAGAACGGTTTACCCAAATTCGGCCTGTATTGAGAGAAACACAAGGTTTTTTTAGCATGATTTTCTTAGATTTGTTGTTGCGGCCGTCCTCCAAATTATCTCAGCTGCAAATCCAAATTCGATTTGCTCTTGTTGAAAGATGGATGGAAATATATTTTCTAATTCTTGGTGATCAATTGGTTAGGAACAATCCAATATTTTTATGAGAGATCATATTTACTATTTAATTTCTCCTCTTCTGATTATAAAAGGAGAGCATGTATTATGTATTGAAAAAATGATAGATGAGAGATGGAGAGATTTCGGGTTGTAATTACACAATTCCTCATCGACTCTCATATATTAAACAGAGATCAACCATTTTTAAACGCTGTTATGCATGATTAATACAAGAACGTGTTTCCGTTTAATTTCTTAGTTCTGCAGTAGCCCAGCGGTGTTTCACCGGTGGTTGAGGGCCCGACCCTGGTGGATCGATTCGCTGTTTGTATTTCTACTCTTTTAATTATCGTTGTGTGATAATTGTGATTGGTTTTATTACATTTGTAAAGTTAACTAAGTTTATATTGAATTGTTTATTGTTGTGTTGCGTTAATGAATTGCACTACTGTTCCATTTCAACAAGAATCTTAATTTTGGTATTATTCATCTTGTTATTGCTTATAAAGCTTTTCTGTTTAATATTTACTTCATTTTCTATTTCGTTGGATTGCTTAGTAACGTTTTCTGTCGACAGGATTGGTAGGATTAGCTGTTTGATTCCTTTAAGTAAAAATTTGTTGTTCAGATTCATTAGTTAGTATTTGCTGTTCAATTCCAGAGTGCTGATCATTTCCGATTCATTAGTTTCAGATTGTAGAAATATTGTTTATTTACATTGTTACAATTTTCTGTTTATGCACATAGCCATTCAATTACAGATTGTTGTTCATTTCTAATTCTTTCTTTTAAAAAGAGTTCTTCTTTGTTTACTTTCAATAGTAGCTTTAGTTCAATTTCTATTTCCTTTTAATTGCTTTAGAGCAGGACTGTCAACTGTAGAGAACATTGGTTATTGCTTCCACGTTTCCAGATTGATTGTCTTGTTCCAGTTTGATTTCAATTGCATCAATTTCTAGAGGAATGAGTTATTGGTACTATATCCTCGATTGATGTTTGCTGAGTGAGTAGTTGGATTTCAGAGAATTTGAGTTTATGTTGTTGTAGTTAGATTTCTTTTTCAAGCATCTGTTTACTTTTATATTTGAAACATTGTACTACATCTTGCAAGGCATTACTCTTAGATTGAATTGCAGCCTCAGACAGAGTACACTCTTGAGATAAAAAGTCTTTCCTGGATTGATAATTAATGTGAGATAAATAGGTGTTAAAAAGATACCTTTTATACCTCAACATTTTGGCGCCGTTGCTGGGGAGAGTGTATGCCATTTAGAAAGAGTGATGCATATTTGATTTTTTTTTGCTTGGAAAGAATTGGGTATTAAAGAGGGAAGGTAAGAACCTGCGCACCGAGAAAGGAAAACACTTGTTCACTGGCCCGCTTCATAGCAGAATTGAGTGAAAGCTTAAGGTAGAAATGAATGCTTGCGTTTTTTTTGAATTTTAGAGGTAGATTTTTTGAAAAAAAAATCTTGTAATTCCACTTGAGTGGTGATGTAAGCACCACCCATTTCACTAACCAATTGACAGGAAAATTTTAAGGAGGATCCTCAAAGAAACACATGAAGAAAATCTTCTATTATGGTAAGAAATGGCTCACATTGCAACTTTTGAATTCCCTATCAAAGATCTAGGAGGAGTGACACAAATGCACATAATTCCCCCATTGTCTCTACCAAATTTTCATGGTTTGACAAATGAAGATCCAGATACATTCTTATTTGAGTTTGAAGTATTTTGTAGAGGATATGATTATTGTACTAATGATCAAAGGTTGAAAGTGTTTCCTCTTACTCTAAAAGGAGAATCTCTCTGATGGTTCATGAGCCTAGGTGGCAACTGCATCCAAACATGGGAGGACATGAAGAACATATTCTTGAAGAAGTACCAAGACTACTGCAAATCTAATGACGATATTTTCGATATGGTACAAGGGGAAGATGAAAGATTGGAGGACTATATAGAGTGATTTCAATATAATCTTCAGAAATTAAAGCATAAGCATTTGGAAAAAGAGATCTTGAAAACACTCCCTCATAAAGGAATCAAAGATGAATTTTTAGAACTCTTAAATCTGATAAGAAAAGGTGATGTTTTTCAGTTATGATATGACGATGTTTGTAATTTATGCATAAGGTATTCAAGAGGAATTTATAAGGTTGGTAAGAATTCTAGAGAAGTTTCTTCTTTCTTTTCCAAATTTACTACAAGAACAAGAGACATAAACGCTGAAATCAATGTTTTATTTGAAAATTTTAAATATGATCTTATTAGCTCTCTAAATTCACAATTGAATGTTTTGCAGGTTCACAAAAATAAAAAATTTGATGAAGTGTTTTTCCCTCATAACCGAAAGGAGCATTCCATAGATAGTTGTTCTTCCTTATCTAGGATGGAAGTAGCATATCAAAGAGATGGGGAAGCTACAACAAGGTCAAAATCATGGAAATCATGGCCTACAGGTATGTTTCAAAACACTTCCTCTCAATTCTCTTACTTGCATAATTCGTTATGGAATACTCATATTGCATAATTCGTTATGGAATACTCATATGTTACCTTTGAATCTTCCAGTTCCTAGTTGGAGTCTTCTCGCAAAATTTTCTTCTTCTTCTTCTGATATATAATTTGATTCCTTTAAATCTTCCTTTTCTTTTCATTTTGCACACACCTTAAAAGTAGCTTATTTCATTTGAGAGGGACCTCCTTGTCTCATTTCATAAGCAGTCAGGATACCATGTAATTGAACAATAGTAAGAGTTTGCAGATCTTGCCTTTCTTCAAGCGTTGATACTTTAGATTCAAACCTTGAAGTCAAAGATCTTAATACTTTTTCCACCAGAGTAGTATTGGTTATGGTTTCACCTAAATTTCTCATTCGATTTACAATATCATCTAGACGTAAGAAGGAACTGGCAATACTTTCATCACTATGTATCCTTAAATTTTCATATTCAATTTTGAGAGTCTGGAGTTTGCACTTTTTACCTTTGTATCTCCTTCATAGCTTAGAATGATTTTGTCCCATATTTCTTTTGCTAAATTTAGCTGCATTACTTTAGCAAATTCTGGTTCAGACATGCTTCCTAATAAAACATTGACTGCTTTGGCATTGATTTCATATTTCTTCCTTTCTACTGCATCGGTAGGAATAATTCCCGGATACTGATAACCTTCTTCCACGATTGCCCATACTTCTGCACCAAGACTTTGTAGATATGCTTTTGTTCGTATCTTCCAGAATATCAAATTACTTCCATTGAAAAGAGGTGGCCTTATAGACATTACTCCTTCATGACTTCCCATTGCGATGGATCTCCTTCAAGCAATCAAGCTTCTGCAGAAGGACCTGCTCCGATACCAATTTTTGGGAAAAATACTGAGAGGGGGGGTGAATCAGTATTTAGGACTTACTCAAAACTTTTTAATTTTGGGTCAACGTGTGTTTAAGTGCATAAAAATATGAATCAGAAATCTCATCCCAAAAGAATGGAACATTATATTTTAACAACCTGGTAAAACCCTTTGTTAACTCGGCATAGTTAGGAATGAAACGATGTAAAAAAATTTCTTTCCCCTGCAAACTTTGGAGTTGGCACAGAGTCGAAGGAGGAGGTAGATTGACAATAGCTTCGACCTTCGATGGATCAACGCGAATGCCTGCTTTCGAAACAATAAATCCTAGTAAGCGACCCGATTCTACACAGAAAACAAATTTGTTTGGATTCAGCCGAATTCGATAATGCCTACATCTCATAAAGATAGCTCGTAAATGAGTGAGATGGTCGGCCCTATGCGATGAATGAGCAGGTAAATCATCAAGATAAGGTTGCACAATGTTCTTAATGTCATGAAATGCGTAAGACATAGCCCTTTGAAAATTTTCCCCAGCGTTCTGCAATCCAAAGGGTAGTTTGCATTAAGAAAATGCTCCCCATGGACAAATGAAAGCTGTTTTAGGCTAATCATTAGGGAGTATGTTTATTTAATTGTAACCGGAAAAACCATCCATAAAGGAAAAAATTTCACTGTCGACACAATCATCAATGATTTGATTGATATAGGGGGTTGGATAGTTTTCTTTAGGACAAGCTCGATTAATATCCCTATAGTCGACACATACTCTTATTGTTCCTTGTTTTTTGTTAACAGGAACAATATTTGATACCCAATCGGTTAAAGGAATTGGATAAATGAAACCTGCATGAAGTAATTTCTCAACTTCGGCTTTGATAGCAGTAGCTATCACAGGCTTGGACATATTTCTTTGCGTCCTTAAAAATCGTAGGCCAATAGTAGCCTAATTGTAATACTTTGTGCCTCGTTCTACGATCTATGAAATGACCGCCACAAGGTTCATCGTGATAGGCTCGTAGGATGTCATAGATCTCATCCTCTCTGATGCATCTGCATATGTGCATGTCGGCCCCTACATGAAAAAGGTATCCACCAATCTAGGAGAACCTTGCACTCCGTTGTATAATCGATTTTTGTTCTCTTGATGTTAAATGTCTGGGCAGCTTCCCTACGACCAAGTAATTTGCCACGTCTGCATACCATGGGGTTTTTAATGCTATAGCAAATAGATGTTCATCAGGGAACTGATCATCAACTGCTAGTGTGTCATCCGTATTTTGAACCCTGGACAGGAATTTTACGACCATGTTCTCCTTTCTTGGAAAATCTTTGATTGTTATATCGAATTCTTGTAATAGCAGCAACCAACGAGTTATTCGCCCATTCGTGATTGGTTTATTGGATAAATATCTAATGGCGGAGTGATCATTATACATGAGTACTTGATAGCTAGTTATTGTAGGAATTATATACAATATGCATTTATATATCCGAACTCTCCTGATCTAATAGTATTTATCTTCTTGCTAAATACAGAATCCTTCCACTATAATTCTTGTGGAAATTCAATCAACAATTGCAAAACACATGAAGCAATAAAAACACACATAACAAAGTTGTGTAACGAGAAAGCTTGAAGCTGAAAACCCCAACCATCGTATATTATGTATCATGGAGATCATGTAACAATCCTCATACAAAGCTTAGTACATCAAGCTCTCAGTACAATACAATCGTCACACACTAACATAGAAGAAATCTGCAAATCCATGCACCAATCTCTGCCCTCCTGCTAGCCTGCCTCCACTGCATAATCCAAGATGATTACAAAGACAAACTTGATGCATTCCCACTCTCCTTGACTGCGTGATTATCATTGGAAACTCCAATATATATGTAGATGCAATTCATGCATCACTATGGTCACAACAGATATTCCATCTTACCCTTTCACCTATCTCTGCACTGGGTCTCCATTGTGTTAGCTCCCTGTAATTTGCAAGATTGGCAAAGTCAAACTGCAGAGAGAACACTATTTCAACCACTTTGGGATTCTAGGATCTATCCCTCCTGAATCTGGAGAGGGATCTCTCCAATAAGTGTAAAGATTGATTTATCTTTAAAGGTTTTATGGGTATGATATTAGGCAAGTTATGAAGGGCGAGATTTTTGTTTGTTTTTGGATGGTTGAGCATGATTATTAGTTGAGTGGAAAGTCCTAAATGGAAATAGTTTCAAAGGTGTGAAGTTGCAAGCAATCAGAACAAGTTTTGGCCAAAAAGATAGATATAACACTGGTTTTTAGTTCATTGGGCTATGGAGTCATAAAAGGGATTTTAATTGTGCAACAATTCAAGAGTGGTCCAAGGGGAAAGTCATCTATATCACAAGATCATTGAGATTAAATGATGGAATGGAAACAATAAAAGTGTTGGAGGGGTGGAAACTGATAATAATTTCAACAAGGATTTATAGTCAGTCCAAACAAGAAAAATCCTTTAAGCAACTGCTTAAAACCAACCAAAGGGAAAAGCTCACCATAAACCTCTTTGGACAAGCTTTTATTAAAGATAACTTAAGAGACAAACAATCCAGTAATCCACATAGTTACCTTCAGAAAGTATGAAAAACACATAAGAGAAACAAAATGCAACTTAAGATCAGACAAGATTCTTTTAAATCTAGTCTGCTTTCAGCAAACACTTAGGGAAACTCTTAGATATTACCTTTGGAGAATAGAATCTAGAAACAGGGAAATCCATCACTTTTCTAGTCTAAATTTACTAAGCAAATAAAGAAAATCACTTTCAAGAACAATGTTTAAAGAAAACAGTAGGATGAGGGAATGCCAACATTCCTAACTGCTTAAACTGTACTAAATCATTCTTAAATAAACGAATTGGAGGAAAAAATTGAGATAAATCTTATCAGTCAGAGAAGGGTACTATAAATAGTAAGTCCTCACTCTATGATTTCTATTCTTTATCAGATAATAATGGAAAATATGGCATACATGAAAGGAAAAACAATTACAAAGAAAGAAGCACTTCACCAGTGATATAGACCAGGATCCCAAGAAACAGCTTGTATATTGAAGTCAAACCAGTTACATCTTCAAGTCCAATGTTTCAATTCAGCAATAATCTTCACTTTTCAGCCTAACTTATTAGATCACAAACAAAGCTTCAAGAGCGGCCTTTGAATACTATTTACAAGTAGGAGTTTCGAGCACAAGTATATTTCAAAGTTCAGAAATCAACATTGTTTCATCTTCTACAGAAGTATTTATAGAAGATATGTGGAGGTAGGATGGATAAAAGATCTCCCAGGTTCAATTAATACAGATAAATGCTTCTCGGCCTTTGAAGGGCTCAATGGAGAATTTTACAGATATTTGTTTTGTATTAATTGTTTTACATTTAAGAAGTAAGCTCGGTGGGAGCCTTTGTTGACTTTAAGGCTCTGTGTCATCTCTGTAATAACTTTGCTGATAGTTTATATTAGCTTCATTGATTTGAAATAACTATTTAGCTGTATTGGGGGAGATATGCTCTTTTATGGTCATTACTCGCCCGTCTGTTGAATGCTTTGAGGCTACAGGTGGCACTAGGTAGCTGAGAGGAATCAATTAGCCTCTGATGTGGAAGTGGATACATCATCTGTCTAATAGATATTATTGATTTTCTTTTAAACATGGTTAATTTAGTGGATTAAGCTTTTGATTTTGAATCTTAGCCGTAATCCACCAGACTATGAAAATAATCTTCAATATTCAGCTTCTGTTGTGGTTAGGTCTTTGAAACTGATACTCTTTGATTTGTTTTAATTCTCTGTGTTTACAGGGCCTTTAGACTGGCATCAGTGCTCATGAGGCACTGAAGAAGCATGACGGTCGAACCCTATAGTACGAATACTCTTTAATAAATGAAAGCCTGGAGGATCGTCATCCTCAGCTTTAATTTTCTTTTAATCATTTAAAAATATTTTAAATCCTGCACAATACAATAAAATTTAGAAAATCTTGCGTTATTGGGTAAAAATTGATTTGGACGTTTTGGGTAGGAGCATAGCCGTTGGATGAGTGCATCCGACGGTGGAGATTGCACATAAAGGTTTAAAAGAGAGCGGTGGGAGTGAATGGTGGAGATTTTAAGTTAGGGTCGTTGATCTTGCAGAGATCAACGGTTGGGAGCGACCGGGGTATTATAATGGAGAATGGCCGCTTTATGTGAGAGAAGAAGATATACAAAGGAAATGATGAAAATTCCTTTGGGCAGAGAAGAATTCATTGGGGAAAATTTGGGTTCTTGAAAAGGATCTGGGTCGTCGGATTAGTTTGGACCCAGAAATCAACATCTGTGATCTCTCGTTGAAGGCGCTTGGAGGAAAGTGGAGAGTGATAGTGTAAATGGGAGTTTAGATCTGTGTCGTTGATCTGTAGAGATCAATAGAAGGGAGCGAATGCAAAGTAATGTGGTGGGAAAGGGGAAAAATGGTTTCAGAGGATAAAACCACGGGTTTCGCACAACGAAAGGGCGGGTAGGCAGTATTTCTTTTTCAAACGCGATATGAGTCCCCGCCCGACACGTGGCTTTTGAAAACAACTTATATCGTGTAATTTTTGGGGATTAACGGTCATGCTTAAAATAATGCGAAAATTTGTACCAGCCATTAGATCTGGGTTGTGAGATCAAACAATGGGGAGTGAGCGTGATATTGACTAGATGGGCAGCAGATAGGAGACAGAGTGGTTTTATTATGGACCTTCCAATCATAGGATCGACGGCGGAGATCAGATCTGGAGGGAGGCAGGACCCATAGCGGTCGGGCCTGTCGAGGTTAATATGATCAATTGGATGTAAAGGATCAATGTTCAGGATTTAAAATGGGGTCAAATGAAAAAATGAACGAGGTGGTGAGAGGGTTAATAAGGGCCGTTGATCTACAGAGATCAACGGCTGAGATTTGGCCAAAAACATTATGAAGCGGGGCGTGTGAATTTAACCAAAGTTAGGAGACGCATTCTGGACCGTCATATGTTGACATGTGGATGACCCAGATGCAATCGGGGCTTTGGAAATCAACGAGGTAATGGACATGGGGGCCGTCGAAGCAATTAACTTTGGGCTGTTGATTTGCAGATTAGATCGACGATAGAGAACTCATCGAGGAGTGACCAATCGGGGGTGGCATAAAATATTACAACATGCCAATGGAAAACTCCAATGTGATATAGCGCTGGGCATCGAATTTTCCCAATGATCAACGACGGAGAAGGGCTCCGACAAATGAATGAGCGGGACCACATTATAATATAAAAGGGGCGGAAATTTATTAAAAACAGAGGTTCGATGGCTAAGGGGCGGAAAATATATAAGGTTGGTGCTTGTCTGTGGGGCCTTTAGATGTATGGAGAGCAAAGGCGCAGGGCTTATATATACAAGGGCCAATCGGCATTGGAACGATGGTGCGGACTTTTCAATCTACCCATTTAACAAATCCCCGATGCGAGATTCTGTTTACCGTTGATCAGTTCATAAGATCAATGGTTATTTTTATATAATAACATGAACCAGCAGGTTTAGACCAAAACTTAGGAAAAATGGGTTTTATGAATATACAAAGGAAAAATATGAACGGGGAAGGTTTATATAAACATTAAAGCACCCAATTGCGGGCTCTTGGGTTTTATGAAGTGGTAATGGGATCGGGGGTTATATGCAAAGGGGCTCATCGGATCGAAGGTTTTATAAAACAAACAAGACTTGCGCTCTCTAATTATTCTAATGCAATAAGCACTCGGGCCTGTTAGCACTTGGTTCCAGTGCTAGGGCACATGTGGGGAAGTGGTTTAGGACTTAGCCAAAGGGGGCTTAAGCCTATAGTCAAAACACTTATTTTTTATGAAATTTTTCAAGGTTTTTGATGGATTTGGGGGTTTCGGAAAAGTTTTAAAATAATTTTAAATCTTGTAAAGGATTTTCATGAAGGGGAAAAGGGGAATAAGTGAAAAAATAGAGGAATTTGATGGGGAAAAAAGGTAATAAAATGAAGGTTAGTTTTGGCTGGAGGAGGGGAAAATGGGATTTTTGCAGCAGTCCTTTCTCTATGAAAATAGCAGAATTTCCGAGTTTGAGGTGGAGACAGTAGTGAAGATTAAATACAGGGCACGATGTCTTCATGAGTCTTCAAGAGATAACATTTTTAGCAATAAAACTTGTTTCTTGAAGGCTCCAAAAATGATTTAGCCACCATTTGATATGAAAAATTTTAGAGGTGGCTAACACACTGGATCTGACATGCACTATAGTTAACTACTGTATTGTTGAGTTGATTAATGAATTATTATTTGTGAATTAATTAACTAATTAATTCACTCCACTCTCACTAGTGTATCATTCAGTTAGATTAAATACAACTATCTCAACTGAGTCTAACTGAGTTAAACTGAATACAACTCCATAAACTACTCTTCCAAATCTGTCATAACTTTTCCACTTCACTTCTAACTAAGTCCTCCATGCATGAACTCTAGTAAACCCTTAGGAATTGCGTAATTACTTCAGCCCACTGATTTGACAAATCTGTATACTGAAATCAAGTGCTCCAAGAGAATAAGTTGTTGTTTATTGTCGGATTATTATTAAGAGCTAATAATAATCCACATGCATCTATTTTTAGATCAGCGATCTATAAATAGACTTCACCCAATCTTCTAAAAATAGTATCTCATATATTTTTCAAATTTGACGAACCATATACAAATAGCATCCTACAACTTATAGAATATGAATCCTACATAGAAATTTCTTCTTGGGATTACCCATGCATGTCGCCCCACCTCGTACCTAGTGGTGTAGTTGCATGCATTCCCTCTGCCCATCTGGCATGAAATTTCTCTGCATGAGTGGTTTCTCCCACTCCATGATCCTCATCTTGTGGCTGCTCCACATCTCGAGATTAACTCTTACCTACATGCAAATCCAGCTCCCTCTCAAGCTTTAATTGCATGGCTTTCTTTCACTTCCCAATAGTAGGAAGCTCCGTAGGATGCATCTTATACCTCAGTGCATGTAGATTCTTGGCTCAGGCACATTGTAATTGTCCCGCCGTCACAAAATTTTCTAACAAAAGAGTTGATTTTAAATCGAGGATATCTCCCTCATCCAAGCTCCAATTCGATCGATTTTATTTTTCAATTTGGGTATTTTTTCGCAAGGAATACAAATATGCTATTTGTTTATGAAAATATTTCACAAAAAATTTCAGATATTCTCTGCAAACTCACGCGCCCAAAAATTCCTACTCTCATTCCATGGAGAAAATATATAACACAGCTCCAATACCATGTTGTAATTATATACAATATTCATGTATATATCCAGACTCTCTTGATATAAAAATATTTATCTTCTTGCTAAATACAGAATCCTTCCACTATAATTCTTGCGAAAATTTAATGAACAATTGCAAAACACATGAAGCAATAAAAAAACACATAACATAGTTGTTTAATGAGAAAGCCTGAAGCTAAAAACCCCAACTATCATATATTATGTATCATGGACATCATGTAACAATCCTCATACAAGGCTTACTACATGAAGCTCTCAGTACAATACAATCGTCACACACTAACATAGAAGAAATATGCAAATCCATGCACCAATCTCTGCCCTCCTGCTAGTCTGCCTCCACTGCGCAATCCAAGCTGATTACAAAGACCAATTCAATGCAATCCCACTCTCCTTGACCACGTGATTATCATTTGAGAATACCATGTATATGTAGATGCAATTCATGCATCACTATGGTCACAACAGATAGTCCATCTTACCCTTTCACCTATCTCTGTACTGGGTCTCCACTGGATCTCACATGCATTGTTGTTAACTGTTGTATTGTTCAGTTGATTAATGAGTTATTATTTGTGAATTAATTAACTAATTAATTCACTCCACTCTCACTAGTGTATCATTTAGTTAGATTAGATATAACTAGCTCAACTGAGTCTATCTGAGTTAAACTGAATACAACTCCATAAAATACTCTTCCAACTCTGTCATAACTTTGCCACTTCAGTTATAATTGAGTCCTCCATGCATCAACTCCAGTAAACCCTTAGGAATTGTGTAATTCCTTCAGCCCACTAATTTGACAAATCTGTATACTGAAATTAAGTGCTCCAAGAGAATAAGTTGTTGTTTATTGTCGGATTATTATTAAGAGCTAATAATAATCGACATGCATCTATTTTTAGATCAACGATCTATAAATAGACTTCGCCCAATCTTCTAAAAATAGAATCTCATCTATTTTTCACATTTGACCAACCATCTACAAATAGCATCCTGCAACTTATAGAATATTCTCACCATGTCTAAAAATAGACATACAACTAAAAATAGCCGGTGTGGGCCCCACCTAGTTTAGGTGATTATTTTCCAACTAGGATCAAGGATGATGTTTTAGGATACCTCCTTCACTGTTTCTTGTTGCAATCTTCAACAGTTATATAGTGCCTAAATTTATTAAAAGGGTAAATGATAGCTAGGAAATCATTTTCTGTCACTGTATAGCTTAGTTCAATAGAAGTGAGGTTTCTGCTGATATAATAAATAACATAGGGTTTTTTGTGTTCTTCTTGGCCAAGGACTGCCCCTATTGCTATGTTGGATGTGTCTGAAGAGATGTGGAAAGGAAGTTTCCAATTGGGCCCTCTTAGAATTGGTGCTATCAAGACCAGTCTCTTTAAATCTGCAAAAGCAGTATCACATTTATCAGTCCAATGAAATTCAACGTTTCCAGTTAATGCATACAAAGGTGTAGTTGTTTGTGAGAAATTATTTATAAATCTGTAATAATATACTGCATACCCCAAAAAACTACATACCTCTATCTGCGTAGAAGGTGTGGCTAATAGAAGGATTACCTCTATTTTTTCTGGATCTACTTGTATCCCAACCACAGAGATATAGTGGCCTAAGATCACTCCCTCGGTCATCATCATGTGTTATTTGTCATTGCTTAGACACAACCAAGTAGTGATGCACCACTCCAACACCTTTTCTAACATTTCTAATGTTTGATCAAAGTCCTCACCATATGGTGTGAAGTCATCCATATAGATTTCAAGTCCCTCATTTATTAAGTCAGAAAAAACGCTGATTATAGCTCTCTAAAATGTCGCTGGGGCGTTATATAACCCAAATGGTAAAACTCTATAAGCAAAAGAACCCCATGGGCAAGTAAAGGTTGTATTATCCTGGTCTTCGGGGGCTATCTGGATTTGATTATAACCACTAAACTCGTCAAGGAAGGAAAATAACCTTTTTCCTGCCAAGGTATGAAGGACTTGGTCAATGAAGGGGAGGGGGAAGTGGTCCTTCTGCGTTGCTTTATTAAATTCTCTATAATCTATGTAGATTATCCATTTCCCATTATTTCTAGGGATGACTACGAGAGGGGAGACCCATTTTCTATTTGAAATAGGATAAATGAAATTTACATCTAACAGGTTTTGCAGCGCTTCTTTTACAATATCTTTTAAGTGCAGGTTTAGCCTTTGCTGAGGTTGTCTAATGGGATGGACCTCCTTATCAGTGTAGATGTGATGGGTGCATAGCTGAGGGTCTAAGCCTTTCATGTCTGGGAAATCCCAAGCGAATGCCCGTTGATACTTCTAGAGAGATTTTATGAGCCTTTGCTTTTGGTCATTATCTAAATTTCCATTAATATTCAGGACCTTTCCAGGCTCAATCTCAATGGGTATGTTGTTGTGTATAGCGGTTGTGGAAATAATTTGATCTTCAAGGTGTGTCACAGAATCCTCTTGAGCTTCATCTTCAAGGACTGATTTCAACATTTTGCATTTTAAATTTGTAGATGTGGGTGGCTGACTCACAAAATTACTGATTACGTTGTCTTCAGTTTGATTCTTAAATTCGAGAGCTTCCACTAATGTCAGAGGTGGGTGAATATTTTTTTCCCAGTATGTACATGGGTGTTTATGAATTTTTACCGTGGGTAAGCTTAGTTTGGCAAGCAGATAAATAATGATATTTTTTATGAAATATCCTCTAGTGATAGTCATGTTTCCTATTCGGTAGCCTATGTAGGAATCGGCTGTGGCCAACCAAGGTTTCCCAAGAATCAATGGGTGCCCATCCTCATGTTCTTTGGATTAATAACTAGGAAATCAGCTGGATTTCCTGTGAGTCCACCGAGACCAAGATGTCCTGCACTATTCCTTCTGGTCTGTTAACAGACCAGCCAACAAGTTCCAGCAGTGTAGCCATAGGTTCTAATGCTGATATGCCCAGCTTCTTTCAGGCCCCTGTGGTTAGGATGTTAATGGCTACCCCTAAGTCGACCAATGTGTTTGGAAATGAATGGCCAAAAATTTTTACAGTCACAATGGGATTTCCTGGGTATTCATACTTTACGGGTGGTTCCTTACCCAATAATAAATAAGATAGCATCCCTACCACATGAACGGTGGGTGCAGCCTTTTTTTTTTTTTACTTGTTTTTTTCCACATAGCTCTTTAATCATTTTTGTGTAGATGGGAATTTATTGTATGGCTTGTAGAAGAGGAATTTTGATGCAAAGGTTTCTCAATTCCCCCAGGATATCAAAATTAGGAGAGACTGCTGGCCTGGGTAGAGTTAATCTTTTAGGGAATGGAGGCGGGGACATCCTAAGTTCTTCAGGTCCTCGTTGATCAATCATTTCCTTATATTTTCCTACCTTTGTTTTTGTTATATTTTCTTGGCTAGGTTTCCTTGAAGTTCCAGCTTGGAGTTGAGGTGGAGTCGTGGCTTCTACAGGTAAGATAGTACGTCCCGATCTCAGCCTTAGTTCATTTCATTGCTTATGATCAACATTGGGATTTGGATTTTCTATTATCTAAATTAGTTGAACCGGCTTGTTTTTGGGATTAGGATTGGGTTGGGCTGGCAATTGAGGGTATATGCCTGGCTGCGGGTTGTGCTGGACCAGGTATGGAGCTCATAGCATTGGTTGATTCTGGGCCCCTGCTCCCATCAGTAAGGAGGTCATTCCCAGGGGTCACTGCCAATTTCGATTACTGTTTTGAGAAGGGAGATTTGGCCACTAGGCTTAATATGGAATATTTTTCCAGTAAGGGAGAGAACAAGGAAATCTTGGCCAATTATTCCTTGTTGAGCATTGTGTAGGCCAGGCCAGTATAGGAAATGACTGGTTTGGCTAAGTATAAAAAGCGTTTGGATTCTGCCAGGCTATTGCAGGGTTTTTTGGTTGAACTATGGAGGAGAAAAGAACTGAGGCAGGTCTGGAGGCATACTTCGTTGTGCCTGCCATTTTTTACACTGATTCATTAGGTAGAGTGGTTCTCTTTCTTCCTCTGCTTCCTTGTAAACTTCTTTCATCCTATGGAGTGAAGGACATTAGTCTGTGGTATGATCTTCAGTGTAGATGGCACAGGTCCGAACCATGTCTAAAGGACATTCCCTTTTGTTGTGCTTCTTTCGACAGTGTGGGAAAAGTACGGCCAAGTTCTTCTCTACTATAGCTTGCTTCTGTTTGGCTTGAAAGATGTCAAGTTGAGTTGTCAAAGTACCCAATATGTCAGTTTTGAAATCTTCCAAAATATTACCAAACTCTACTCTAGTTACGTTGCAACTAGACTGCTTAAGATCTTTTTTTGTTAAGTCTCATCCATTTGGCCGATTACGCACACAACCCTGAGAGAATCTAATACAAAAGGAAACAATATCATCATATTCTTCTTGGTACATATCCCCTTTTCCCATTATGTTGAGTGTTTCAACCCATTCTTCCTTCATTCCTTTAATCATTGTGGTTTCAAGATGTCTTTGGATAGCGTAGTATATGGGGAACATTGTAAATTGTATTGGAATATTCCTACATACTCCTCTAATGTTTCATTGTCTTTTGTAGACATATTGAAGATTTCATCTTTAATATCTTGGGTTCGACAACATTCTTGATATTTATTAAGAAAAATGTTCTTCATTTGGTCCCAGGTTTGGATGGTTCCCCCACCTAGTCCCATGAACCAACGTGATGATGTTCCCTTTAAGGTACAGGGATATAGTTTCATTTTTTGAAGGCCAGTGGTGTAGTCATATCCCCTACATAAGACATTGAATTCAAATAGGAATGCATATGGATCTTCTGTGTTCAACCTGTTGAAGGTGGGGATACTGTGTAAGGGAATGGATTTCATAGGAGCGTCTTCAACATGATCAACAATGGGATATTCCAATGTTGATGTCTGCCTTTGATTCTAGTTTAGATTATTTTCCATTTGATTAAAAATGTGCCAGTAATCTTCAAGAATTTCATGTTCTAGAGGAGTAATCCTAGTGGGATTGGAAGGTAAGTGCGGAGGAGGCTTTACGATGCTTCCCTGATCTGGGATATCAAGTACCTCGGTCATGGTTAATTATTTAGGGGATTTAGGCTCGAGTTCTTCTATTTGTATTGCACCGCTATTTTCTCCTTCCCCTTCCTATAAATTGCAAGAACCTCCCTCTCTCGAAGGGTCATTGCCTATATGATCGAAAATTTGAAGGCTTTGTTCAAATCCTTCTGTCTCGCATCGAATATCAGCGTGGGCCTCAGATGGTGAGGCTGTCACCTCAAGGAGTGTAATAGGACTTTGAATGGAAATAGTTTTGGGTCCTATGGATGCCTGGGATTAAGATTTCTTAATGATTTTGTCTATATATGTTGGTCTTCCAAGGATCATGGGTCCTTTGAATTGTCAGTATTTTTTAGGGTGATTTCAATATGTTTCTATCTTTTTCCTTCTATTGATAAAACGAGAGCACCTATTCTACCAATCTTTGCACAATTTGCTAAGAAGGGGTCGAGAGAGAAAGCATTTTGCTTGCTGGTACGCAGGGTCTTACCTCTCGCTTGTAATACCCAATTATTCATAGCATTGGAGAAATATGAATAAAGGATATCACTCTTAACACTCTCCCCAGAAACGACGCCAAAATGTTGGACACAAGAGGGGATTGTTATAGGAAACCTTCGTGCTTAGCATTTAATCGTCAACCTGAGGTAAGTCTTCTTATTTCAAGAGTGTAGGCATAGTATATGCAAGTGAGGTCGACTGATAGTTACTCTATATTTCTCATGAAAAATTATTATCTAATTCTTGGAGTTAAATCAACTTAAAGAGATGTAGGTTGGTGGAATGTAGCAAATTATTCTATCTAGTTCAGAATGAAATAAATCTATGATTGAACAGCATAATGATGGATTGAACAACAGTCTTAATGGATTGAACAACAATCGTTAGCAAACTGAACAACACTCTGAATTATTTGAACAAAAATTTAAATTAATTGAACAACAATCTTAAACAAACTAAACAACAATCTAAATTAATTGAACTGTAATGTTCCAAAACGGAAATCAACAGCTTTTTCACCACTCAATTATTCCTTTTGTTAGAAATATGAACAAGGCTATGTTAGAGATGGACTGAGAGGGATTTTACTATTTATTTCACCTCTAAAGAGAGGATGAGAACTGGAGGCTTCCTGGCCCTTTCTCAGACTCTCCCTATAGCTATGAAAATATTTCTTCCTTTAGGAAGATATTTCTCAAAGGATGAGCTACAGCAACACTTGAACTTTAACAAGCAGCAACAACAATGAAATACATTTACTCGTGAAATGTGAGAAGAGTGCAAAAATGATATATAATCTGTAGCAACAAATGGAATAAAAGATCCTTGAGAAAAATACCTCTCAAGGTAGGCTCAGATCAGCCTCAAAGGAAAATGTGCATGCAATGGAGAAAACACATCTGCTACATAACCTAGCTACTCTATGACTGCGCAGTCTATAGGGGAAAATGACTGTAGACTGAAATATACAAGATGATGTAACAATATGAGCTCAAATAAGAAGGGGAAGTGAGATCTCAACCCCATAAAATACATAACATCAATCCTTTAAGAGGATTGGTGGAAATCTACACAAGAAAGATAAATATACAAAATGTTGGAGTTGCAGTAGCAGCAACTGCAACTCAAATACAATACAGCATGCGAGAAGGATGTGAATGCTGAAACAATAGTAGAAACCTCCTCCAATGATCTCCAAAATGAAAGGATGCTTCTCTCACTGAAGATTTTACTCTCTAGTGCACCATGTGAACCCCTCCAGCAAACCCTCTTTGAAAATAATGTTGTAAGAGGAAAGGACTGCACTGGGAATGAGTTGAAACAATGGCCGAGTGCCAAAATCTACAATAGAAGCTTCGGGAGCTCCTTTTCTGATCTCCTAGAGAAAGAGATGGCTCCTCCTCTACAAAAAAAGCTCTGGAAATGAGTGTGGATGGTCCCTCACTGCAACACCAACAACTCCAGTGTTGCGCCTTTATCAAGATTGCTAAAATTGAATATTCATTATTTGAGGAAAAATTCATTTATTCCATCCATTTCATGAGTTGGGATGAGCAAATTTTCTTTTCTTGGTTAACACATGGGTTTTATCTTTGGGTTGCATGAGGACATGCAATATATTCAGTTTGGGGGTATGTTGGGTCGTGAATACGACCACTTTTTAACACTTATTTCATCCATTTTTACTCTTCTTTATCATGTCATTTATTATAATTTATCATATAAATCCATTTTATAATGATTTATGCTCTTATGGATGACTATTATTTCTTCTCCTTTATTTTTAATAAATGGATAATTATTATGCATAATTTTTTTTTTTTGCTAAATTGTGCTAATTCTATTATATAAACATAGAGTTACAAAACTGCCATGGTTTAGCTGTGGGAGCCTGAAACCGGGCTTGAAGTCCAAGTTCTATCCAGATGACGAACTGCCCAGAGTGGGAAACCAGTTCCTTTAAAAGTAGTTACACCGCCCTTTAGATGGGAAACCGGTGAAGAGTCTATTACATTCAGCATGAAAGAACTACAGAAAGACAAAACTAGCATGCAGCTGTTGCTGCTATAGACAGAAAAAAAGTAGAATTTCTTGCAAAAAAGTCAAGAGCAGATATCACACTGATCTTAGACATAGCAGAGTCAATGCATTTGGGTTGGAGCAGGTGGCTCCTCCTCAATGCAACAGCCGTATAATTCCTCAGGATCTTCATTGGCGCTCTGAGCTCTGTCTCTGCTTGAAAGGTCCGCTTCCACCTGCATGTGAATATGGTCCAGGGAGGGAGAAGCAGTCATAAGGGGCTTGCTTGGACCAGCAGTGGGAATGGCAGCTGGGTTGGGGATAGGGTTGAGAGGAGAAGGCGTAGGTTCAGTAACCGGAGGAGAATGAATGGTGGATTCTTCACGCAGGGTTATAATTATATAGGCAGTGATGGTAGGGCGATTGAAGGCACTATCGAAACGAAGCTCGGCTCATTGCAAGGTTTGCCTCAGAATGTGGTTGTCGGAGTGATGAGGGACAGAGAAAGCAGGGCTCGGGGGCGCAGCCAGAGGAGGAGCAGAGGGATGGATGCTATGAATGTGGCCAGGAGGGGCATTATGGTCTTGAGCAGGTCACCTTCCAGAAGGCTCAGTGGAGAGATCTTCACCAGAGCTGATGGGAGGTCGATCACTCACAGACCTGCCCCGAGAGGCGCCGCGATGGCAAGTCATCCACTGCCTAAGCCTAGGCATGGTATTCTTCTCAGAGTGAACAGGCAACGAGATGGAGGGCGCGAAAAGAATATGGGCAAACCCACCGAGAACACTAGGAGAAACCTGTGAATTGGAATTGGAAAGACATAAATTGCTATGCAAATAATGAAAGCCAAGGATAGTTTCCAGGCAGCAGAGCAGCGAGCATCGGCGTCCAGTGATTGTGTGTTCGTAGGGCGTAGCACATCCCTCAGGGAAGAGACTGCGAAAGGGCTGCAAGGATCGACTGACATGGCCAGAGTGTTCCGGAGAGCGCGAGCAGGTATCCATATGGTGTCGACTATTCGGACCAAGGAGGAGAAGGTGACGGTGCGGAGGAGTTAATTCCCGGAGCAAATGCGAGTTGATAACCATATTAATGGCACCATGTGGGGCCATGTGGCCACCCCATGTGAAGCACCTTGGGAGTTCGCCGGGGACATGTGTCCCGTCGAGTCCTTTAGACATCCGCATCCGGAGAAGGTCGATCAGTTTGCACTAGCTTGATGCAGTTCTGTGCAATGTCTCTATCATGGATGATCTGAAGAGTGCATGATTGAGGGTATCTATACTGTCAAATCCTAAATTAGCAAGGAGGTCCACTACCTTGTTTCCGTCTCTTTTCATGTGGGCAAAGGAGATAGATTGGTTATCGTTAAGCCAATTGCTAATCTTATCAATTCGGGAAGCCATTCTCCAGCTAGTGGCTACCTTTGCTGATCTGGATCCTTGGAGTAGCTGATTGGCAATGCTGATGATAATTTGGGAGTCCCCTTCCATAATGATGGGTGAGAGTTTGTAGAGATGAGCTAAATTTAACCCTTGCCAGAGTCCTTCCAGTTTAGTTGAGTTGTTGGTATCCCAACCTATGGATCCGTAGTAGATAGCCAGGGCGTCTCCTTGGGAGTTTCTGAATATGCCACCAAATCCAGCTGGGCCCGGATTTCCCTTTGAGGCACCATCAAAGTTCAGCTTGAAGATTCCTAGAGGAGGAGGAGTCCAAGGTAGCGATTCAGGAGAGCTCTGTCTGTTGGCGTCTGGAGTGATTGGAATTTTCAGCTGCCAGTTTTGCCATATGATAGCTTCCTTTGGCTGTTTAGGAAGATCCTCCTCCTACCAGGAATGCAAAGCTAGAGACTCTTGAAGGTTGTTGCTGAAGTTGCTCCAGACGATGTCCAAGGGAGTGGATTGATGTTTGAAGATTCTCCTGTTTCTCTCTTTCCATAGGGACCAGAAGAGGAGGCCTGGAATGATTTGCCAAAGAGTGTTGAGGATGGGGCTGCTGTACGGATGTTTGGGCCAGAGGCGCATAATGCTGGTTAGGTCCCCTTGTGGTTTACTTCTTTGACTCCTGAAGCAGATCTTTTCCCAGAGCTTGCTATCTAGAGTGCAGGTCAACATGAGGTGTTGGATCGTTTCTATATTCTGCTTGCAGTTTGGACATTGTGAGGGGCCACAGAATCCTCGCTTGAGTAGATTGTCCCAGGTGAGTATTCTTTTGTGACTTAGTAGCCAGAGAAAAGTGGAGACTTTAGGCCAAGTCCCATGAGCCCAAACAAATTTCCAGAGCTTATCTCTCGAGAGCGGTACTGGATGCATCAAGGAGAATGCTTCTTTCGTGGTAAACATGCCTTTGGGCGAGTATCCCCATCTAAGGATGTCAGGTTCTTCCGAACATTAGATTTTGCAGCTTTGGAGTTCTTCCTGTAGAGCTTCCCATGTATTGTTCTGAGCAAAAGGGAGAAGGTGAGACGGGTGCTTCCAATGTCTAAAATCATTGCTGTTTGTAGTGATCCAACACTGGTTAACTTTGAGCCCTTCTGGGCCATAAAATCCTTCATCATTGGGCAGATTAATAATGTCAGTAAGCTTTGGTCTTGGCTGCCAAGAGTCTGCCCAAAATATGGATGTGCTCCCATTTCGTATTTCCCAAAAGCTGTGCTGTTGTATTAGAGCATAATGTTGTTTGGCAGCGTTCCATATGAGAGAGCCTGCTATCCCAGGATTGAGTCAGGTTAAGTCATCAGGTGGTCTATTGTTATCATACTTGGCTTTCCACAATTTGGCCCAGGGCGTAAGAGGGTTTGAGAGCCAATTCCACCAGAGCCAGGCTCCCGTGACTTCATTACTGTGAAGGGGATTCCTGAGCCCAAGCCCTCCTGTATCTTTGGGCGAACAGACTGTATTCCAGTTAACAAAAGCCCATCTCCGTTTGTGGATTGAAGACCCCCAGAGGAATCAACGCTGCAAATTCTTGATTTGATTAAGAATCCATTTGGGAGCTGCAAGCACAGAGAAAAGATAAAAGGGCATTGATTGCAAAACAGCCTTGATGAGGACCAGTCTGCTGGCTAGGTTGAGCGCTCTGTAAGTCCGGGAAGAGAGCCGAGCTTCTAATTTTTCCAAGAGAAGATTCCAGGCAGATTGTTTAAGGGCAGAGTCTATCAGAGGGGCGCCAAGATACTTGGCGGGGAGATGAGCAAGAGAGAAGCCAAGGATATGAGCTATGCTGGTTTGGATTATAGGCGGAGTGTTGAAGAAGAAGAGTTGGGATTTGGAGACATTAACGGTCATACCAGAAGCTAGCGAGAAAAGGTTCAGGATGCATTTGAAGGATTTGGCTTCTTGAACAGAAGGAAAGCCAAAGAGCATATTATCATCAAAAAACTGCTGGTGGGTGGTGGTGGGAGATCCGTGAAGCGAGATGCCACGCAGTTGCCCAGAGAGGACTGCATGTTGAATGAGTCTGCTGAGGCCTTCAGACATGAGAACAAAAATGAAGGGGGATAGAGGATCACCCTGTCTAATTCATCTGGATGGCACAAAGGGAGTGGAGGGGATACCGTTGACAAGGATGGAGTAAAGGGGCGTAGAGATGAGGCTCATTATCCATCTTATCCACATCTGATCAAATCCAAAGGCTTTGAGAATGCTTTGAATATAACGCCAACAAAGTTTATCAAAAGCTTTAGATAAGTCTATTTTAAGGAGCATACCTGGTTTTTTAGTGCTTTTGAGGGAGTGAATAACTTCATGAGTCAGAGTGATGCCGTCCATGATTTGGAATCCTTCCACATAGCCCGTTTGCTCTGGTGAAATAAGGAGCGGTAAGAGGGGCTTTAGTCTGTTGGCTATAACCTTGGATATAACCTTGTAGATCACATTGCAGAGAGCAATGGGTCGGTACTTTTCTGGAGTACTGGGTTGCTCTTCTTTTGGCACCAAAGCTATGAAGGTGGCGTTCAAGGAGGGGAGAAGCCAATGAGCTGCTCTAGATTCCTCAACCAAATCCCAGACCTCTTTTTTGATGAGCTCCCAAAAGTGATGGAAGAAGTTTGAGGTGAAGCCATCAGGCCCTGGCGCCTTTCCATCTTTAGTTTGGCCCATCGATGTTTCAACTTCTTGGAGGGAAACAGGGCGAAGAAGCATCTTGTTGTGTTCTGCAGAGACAAGTTTGGGAATCAGCTGTGAGATCGTATTGATGGCTGGTTGTCTGTCTATAGTGCGATCTTCTTGTTGTAAGCTTTTAAAGTAATCCAGGAGAACTTGCTCAATTTCCTCGTGTTGTTCCAATTGCTCTCCTTGCTGGTTGGTGATGTGATGGATGTGATTTTGCATTCTTCTTTGAATTGTTGACCTATCGAAGAACTTCATGTTCCTTTCCCCTTCCTTTAACCAAGTTATTCTGGATTTTTGTCTCCACAAGATTTCTTCTTGCCTGCGTCTCTCTTCTAGCTGCTTTTGTAGTTCCTGTTCTTGGGAGGCAAGTTCATCTGTTCTTCCCTCAACTATGATTTTTTGTTGTGTTTCTTCCATTTTTCTCTTGAGGGCCTTTATCTCCTGAAATATGTTGCCAAAGATAGTGGCATTCCAATTCTTAATGAGCGCTTTGAGATATTTAAGCTTTTGCTGAAATTGATACATCCTTGAGCCTTTGGGTGGAGTGAAGTTGTGCGAGGAAGTGGTGACCATTTCCTTAAAAGAGGGATGAGAAAGCCAAAATGCTTCGAATTTGAAGGGATTTTTAAGCTGAGGATCGAAATTTTGCCAATGAAGCGCTATGGGCCAATGATCTGAGCCTACTAATGGGATAATTGAAGCCGCTAGATCTCCTCCCAAATGTATGGCATTGTCTAAGATAAGGAAACGGTCTAGCTTTGAGGCGATGTGCTAAGCCCCTGTTCTTTTGTTATTCCAAGTGAACGTGCCGTTAGAAAATGGGATGTCTATTAGCCATCTGTTGGTTATTAAATATTTGAAATCAACACTTTCCGGATCAGATCTAGGTCTTCCACCTGTTCTTTCCTCCATTTTTGTTATCATGTTGAAGTCCCCTGCTGCAATCCAAAGGGGATAAGTTCTGTGAGAATTTAGTGCTTCCATGGTATTCAATAGTGCTATTTTCCTGGTGTATTCCTGCGGAAAGTATACATTTGAAATATGCTCATGGATGTTTGATCCGATGGGATGAAAAGTGGCCTGAATAAGATTATGCACAGCATGAAAGTTAGATAAGACCATGGACTGAGTGTTTGAGGCTATTGCAAGACCCCCTGAAGAGCCGGAGGCATCTACTGCTACTGAGCTATAGCTAGGCCAAGCTTTTGATAAGATTGAACCTAGAACATCACTATTGCATTTTGTCTCTTGAAGAAAGAGAATGTTTGGTTTTTCTCTCTGTAACATATTTTTGATCATTTTGTCCTTCCCCGGGCTATTGAGCCCTCTAATATTCCATAAGATCAGCTTCATGAGGAACTATTCGGCAGAGGTTGAAAGAACCGCGTTAACTTGGGGTATCGACCTGAGTTCACCAATATTTCCACTATGGTGATAGTGCGCTGCCAGTCTGGCTTTCGGCCCCTCTTTCTGGATTCTTTAGCTACTTTGAGGCTATCCCAGTGACTGCCCAGCTGAATGCCTAGCTTCGTTTGCTGTTGGGCTTTAGATAGGACTTTTGCCAGTTCGTCTATTTGATGAGGCTTGATTTTGTCAAAGTCTTTGCTTTTGCAGGCATCCTCCAATCCAATAATATCAAGCTCCCCAAACTCTAATCCCTCTAAATCCTCTTCCATAAGATTCAGTTGACTACTGTTGAGATTTTCCTCCTCAGAAGCAATGGGCCCAGATTTTGGATCATCAACTTCCATGATCTCAGGGTGCCAAGTTAAAAGCTTGGTTTCAGTGAAAGGATTGGTCAAGGGGCTTGCGGTTGCAACTTTCTATTTCTGAGGATGCAAGGGGTTAGGTTGAGCGGTAGGGATAGATGAATCAGAGGGTTGTTGGTGGGGTTTAGATGGGATTTGGCCTGAGTCATAGGATGGATCCGAGTTGGAGAGTATGGCAAAACTATTGCTGGTAGAGGGGGCCTTGGAGGAGGGAGAGGATTTCTTACACTTCGTCGAGGGTTTCTTGATGTGGCGCCTGCGCGTAGGTACTTTGGTAAAGCCATCTGCTTCTGGATTGACATCGGCCTCTTTATTCTGAGCTTGAGCGTTGAGGGGGCAATCTCTGAACAGGTGCCCATGGGCATGACATCTGCGGAATCTAAAAGGAACATGCTCGTAATCTAAGGGTTGAATCCGTTCGAAATCATCATGATAAATACTTACCGCATCAGGTAGGGCTTTGTCAAAGTGCATGTAGACACAGATTCGAGCATATGAGGTGTATCTGCGGAGCTTTGTCTCTTCTGCTATTTTGATAAACTCTCCTAGTCCCTTGCTGATTTCTTGTAGTGAATTTTCATCCCAGTATTCAAGCGGCAAAGAGTATAGACGTATCCAGACTAGTGCCCAGTTGAAATTTTCCTTGTCTGGGTTGAATCTTTCCACCCAGTTCCAGAGATATAGCCCAGCCGAGTTGAAAAAGTATGGCCCTTCATCCATGACTCTGTTCCGGTCCTCGATGCAGATGAATATTGCCGTGAAGAAGCCTTTCGGTCCAAGATGAAGCATGACGTGTCCTTTGGGCTTCCATTTGGAAGCAATCCAACCTTGTAGGGCTTTTTCAGTTGGCCAGAAGCCGATAAATTTTTCGATGAGGGCATGGTCCTTCATATATTGGATTCGAGCGTTTATACGGTGGCTGGGCAAGTCAATCTTGGGTCTTTCTGGCGCGATAGGCTTGTAGGTGGAGGATGAGGGAGCAACCTTGTCCTGCTGGGCCTGCGTGGTTGGCATTTTAGGCGCTGTATTTTCCTACTTCTGATCAACAACATCATTGTTTTGAACGAAACTGACGCGGGTTGCATCATTGTTTGCAGGGGGGGTTGACCTTCCCCCTCTCCCCCCCCCCCGAGCTTGTTGCCATGGCTGTTTGCCTATGCCTGTGAGCGTGTTGAGGAAGGACCACCGCGTCTAATCCATCTTGCAAGTGGACTAGGGTTTCTGCAACCGCCAACATCCTAGGGTTTATTTCTCCCCGACAAAATGTTAAAACTTTTGATAGAGACTTTATTATGCATAATTTTATCAATGATGGTTCATTAATATATTTTGTAACATCACTCACCATTTTAGCCTCCAAGATATTTTCCAGATTGTAGATTTGATCTCCAAATCATCATCAAATATTCCAACTCAGAAATTCGCTGGAATAATAAGTGACAGTTCTGTAGTTGAGATTTTGGGAAAATGAAGAAGAATCTGGAAAATCCGGAACATGGGTTTTTTCCACAACGGACCAAATTAACTGTAGTACAAAATGGTTTGCCCAAATTTAGTTTGTATTGAGAGAAACACAAGGTTATTTCAGCACGATCTTCTCAGATTTGTTGTTGCGCTTGTCCTCCAAATTATCTCAGCTGCAAATCCAAATTCGACTTGCTATTGTTGAAAGATGGATGGAAATATATTTTTTTGTTGATCAATTGGTTAGGAACAATCTAATATTGTTATGAGAGATCATATTTACTATCTAATTTCTCCTCTTTCTGATTATAAAAGGAGATCATGTATTATGTATTGAAACGATGGATGAGAGATGGAGAGATTTCCTGTTGTAATTACAAAATTCCTCATTGACTCTCATTGATTAAACAAAGATTTATTGTTTGTAAATGCTTCTATGCATGATTAATACAAGAACGTGTTGCTGTTTAATTTCTTAGTTCTGCAGTAGACCGACAGCATTTCACCGGTGGTTGAGGGCCTAGCCCTGGTGGATCGATCCACTGTTTGTATCTCTACCTTTTCATTATTGTTGTGAGATAGTTCATATTTGATTTTATTATAGTTTGAAATTTAATCGGTTTTCTGTTTAATTGCTTTGATATCAGTATCTTATATTAAGGAATCGCATTGCTGTTCTTTTATTATTTAACAATAATATCAACACTGTATAACTTATCTTGTTAATACCTCAACAGAGCTTCGCTATTCTATTTCCATTATGGTTTCATTCCACTCGCTGTTCTGTTTGATTGATATTCATTACAAATTGCTATTCAATAGGATTGGTTATTCGATTCCATTAATTAGAGTTTGTTGTTCAGATTTATTAAATAGGATTCGTTGTTCAATTCCTTTAATTACAGTTTGCTGTCCATTTACATTATTGTTCATTTCTATTGATTAATTGCAAAGAGTTTGGTTTTAAAGAGTTTTCCTAGTTTACTTTCAATAACAGCTTTAGTTCAATTTCTATTTCCTTTTAATTGCTTTAAAGCAAGACTGTCAACTGTAGAGAACATTTCTTATTGCTTCCTCGTTCCCAGATTGATTATCTTGTTCCAATTTGATTCCAATTATATTAATTTCTAGAGGAATGAGTTATTTATACTGTATACTCGATTGATGTTTGCTGAGTGAATAGTTTGATTTCAGAGCATTTGAGTTTATGTTGTTGTAATTAGATTTCTTTTTCAAGCATCCATTTACTTTTGCATTTGAAATGTTGTACTACATCTTGCAAGGCATTACTCTTAGATTGAATTGCTGCCTCAGACTGAGTACACTCTTGAAATAAAAAGTCGTTCCTGGATTAATAATTAATTTGAGATAAATAGGTGTTAAAAAGATACCTTTTATACCTCAACATTTTGGTGTCGTTGCCAGAGAGAGTGTATGCCATTTAGAAAGAGTGATGCATATTTAATTTTTTCTGCTTGGGAAGAATTGGGTATTAAAGACGGAAGGTAAGAACCTACGCACCGAGCAAGGAACACACTTGTTCACTGGCCCGATTCACATCAGAATTAAGTGAAAGCTTAAGGTAGGAATGTATGCTTGCATTTTTTTTTAATTTTAGAGGTATAATTTTTGGAAAAAAATCTTGTAATTCCACTCGAGTGGTGATGCAAGTACCACCCATTTCACTAACCAATTGAAAGTAACATTGGAAGGAGGATCCTTAAAGAAACACATGAATAACATCTTCGAGTTCCTAGTTGGAGTCTTTTCACAAAATTTGCTTCTTCTTCTTATGATATATAATTTGATTCCTTTAAATCTTCCTTTTCTTTTCCTTTTGCACACGCCTTAAAAGTAGCTTCTTTGATTTGAGAGGGACCTCCTTGTCTCATTTCATAAGCAGTCAGGATACCATGTAATTGAACAATAGTAAGAGTTTGCAGATCTTGCCTTTCTTCAATAGATGATACTTTAGATTCAAACCTTGAAGTCAAAGATCTTAAGACTTTTTCCACCAGAGTAGTATCGGTTATGGTTTCACCCAAATCTCTCATTTGATTTACAATATCATCTAGACGTAAGAAGAAACTGGAAATAATTTCATCACTATGCATCCTTAAATTTTCATATTCAATTCTGAGAGTCTGGAGTTTTGCACTTTTTACCTTTGTATCTCCTTCATAGCTTAGAATGATTTTGTCCCATATTTCTTTTGCTGAATTTAGCTGCATTACTTTAGCAATTTTTGGTTCAGACATGCTTCCTAATAAAACATTGACTGCTTTGGCATTGATTTCATATTTCTTCCTTTCTGCTGCATTGGTAGGAATAATTCCCGGATACTGATAACCTTCTTCCACGATTTCCCATACTTCTGCACCAATACTTTGTAGATATGCTTTTGTTCGTATCTTCCAGAATATCATATTACTTCCATTGAAAAGAGGTGGCCTTATAGACATTACTCCTTCATGACTTCCCATTGCGACGGATCTCCTTCAAGCGATCAAGCTTCTGCAGAAGGACCTGCTCCGATACCAATTGTTGGGAAAAATACTGGGAGGGGGGTGAATCAGTATTTAGGACTTACTCAAAACTTTTTACTTTTTCTTACTTCAAAACCCATACGCTACTTTCCTGAGGCCAACTCGCGTATACACGCGGATATCCTTAATAAAACATGCGTATGTCCAGATCTTGATATACAGATAAATCTTCACTTATATCATTCCATCATTCATTCATTAGATGTTCAATAAACAGTAAACATTTGCAGTAAGAACAGAATAAATCATCACACATAAGAAACACACATGAACACCAGGATTTAAGGCGGAAACCCAAGTTGGGAGAAGACCACCGCTGCCGTCATCTCAGTCTTCAATATTTATTATATAAAGAAAACATGTTACAACCATGTACTGGCGCAGACTCATACCAGCACGCAGGCACCCACCTATAGAAGGCTATAACCTTCTCTCATTTACCAGCCTCTCCTAGAAGGGAGCTACAACCCTCTGCTCTTGTTTACCAGCCTCTCCTAGAAGGGAGCTACAACCCCCTGCTCTCGTTTACCATCCTCTCCTGGAAGGGAGCTACAACCCCCTGACTGAAGGCTACAACCCTCAGCACCACCATGGACCATGTTTCATCAATTTTCACACTGGATCCAATAACTTCCTTTAGAACACAACTTGCAGGCCACGTTTCATCATATTTTCAGACTGGACCCACTCCACACATTTAAGCTCAATCATACATCAAACTGAAACTTACAACTCCATCAATTCACTCATTGAATCATCAACCAAACAACCAACAACTTGATCTTCAATCAATCATAATCAGCAGCATATTCAACCTTCAAACAACCCATATCTGTATGAATACATCATTAACAGATAGCAGTAATACAGCAGAACAAATCAAACATTTCATACCATATACTTTAGCAAACCCTAGTTTTCATACGCGCTTTCCTTTCACTGATCCTGCATATATACGCACTTCCATGCATATCAATCCGCGTATACATCTGTACATATTACAGAACTAATTTCACAACCCATACGGGCTTTTGCTTTATCCAACCCGCATATATACGCGCTTCCTCTGTTACAAACTAGCGTATATATCTTTAGACATTTTAGGGCTCTCCAGAACAGATAAACAACTCAGATCTTCATTCTTTACTTCAGCACAGGTTCGTCAGATCACAGATCTAATCATTCCATAAACAGATCTCGAAGATACAAATACATTTCAGATCTAGATTCCCTTCTTCATCATTTTCTTCATAGGTGCATCACAGATTCAGATCTATCATCAAACTGTTACCCTTTTCATTCAGATATACTTCAGAGAGAAGTATTCATTCAAACCCAGACATCTTGCACACTCTTTGCACAATGTTTCTTATCCTTAAATATATCTAGCCTTTTTCAATACCATGAGCCAAAACCACATCCCTTCCGATGGTATTCCTGGACGGGATCAAATAGACAATCCAGCGCTCAATACAATGGGTCAATACCATGGTAGTAACCCCTGGTTTTATAAATTTATAGTGCAATGATGCATACATGACTTGGCACCTACTTTCCCGCGTGAATATGCTACTTCTCCTAAACAAACCCGCGTATGCTTTGTGACACACACTTTTCACCATTGTTCTGGCCCTTTCTGGAAATTATTTCTTCTGCACCTTCTGTACTGATTGTAGATACATCAGATGTACATCATTAACAAGCTCATCAAGTCAAGAAAAACTTCATCAAGTAGGTTGCCATCATCTTCATCAAGTGGGTTGCCATCAAGGACAACACTCTGCATCATATTGCCAACAATCTCCCCCTTTGGACTTTATGGCAACCACGATGGTGTTTGATCACTACAACAGATAGATACATTGATTATAACCATTATTAAATTACCATGTTACTCTCCCTTTATTCAAACACCATGTTACTATCCCCCTTTGACATCAAGGGCAAAGGGCAGATCAAAACCAACACAAAGTTTTTCTCCTCATGTAGAAAGAAGAGCGTTGTAGATCTGATGTGCACTGAAGTTACCATGCTCCCCTTGAGTTCAAGCTGAATCTTCAAACATATTTTTCAAAAAAAGTACATGACTCTATGACCTTCCTATCACCAAGGACTCATACTTACATCAAATATCCAACCAAGTGGATTTACATATGTGACTCAAGTACCTGACCAAGTGGGTTTACATATTTTGACTCAACTATCCAACCAAGTGGATTTACAAAATTGACCAAGTCCTTACATGACTGAATATTACAATTTTACATCATAGGTCTCAACATGACCTTTACATCAAATTACAAATATGACTTTTTATAACCAAAACCAAAAAGGACTTCAAGACAGAGATCATATTACAGAACAATCATAATGCCAACAATGCATTATACTCAGCAAGGCTAATGCTCCCCCTGAAAATGTGCATCCAAGCATCCTTTCCATATGACCAAGGCTCCTCCTTAGTTTGTGCAACCTGAATACTTTCAATAGCAAGTCATCAGCAACAATCTCTGCATGATCTGTCCTTATCTCTGAATCATAAGACTTCCATCTCATCCATGTGTGAAAGCAAAGAATACTCTTCAGTAAAAAGCAAACAGGGCTCATCCATAATCTCATCATAAGAAACAATGTATCATTTCATCAGCATGAGTATAACTAGATACAATGCCAACAGTGCAATCATTAGCAGTTAGACTAATGCTCCCCCTGAACCTGTACTCCTGATCTTCAGCTGTCATACTAATTTTCTTATCATAAGTGCATACGCGACTGTCTCCACTGTAACTCGCGTGTATACGCGGCTTTAGTTCACAGAACCCGCATATGGAAAGTGAAACATTGAAAACTTCACATTCCTTCATCTCCCCCTGAATTTGTATTACCTGTACCTGTCTTCTTCACATCAGATGTTCTGTCAAAAATAAACATAACCAGAATAACCAAACCAATCATGGGAATCACCATACATCGCTCCCCCTGTGACGATACATTACTGATTCCTATAATGTATCTCACTTCTCTCCTGCAATCATTATGAGAATTAAGCTTTAAAAGTGGATGACTGCTGTAGGGTTAGTATTCCCTACGTTTCTGACCAGTCCTCCTTCTTTTTCCAAATTTGATTGAACTTTCTAATTGTGTGCTGGAAGTTATCCAATTTCTCATATTTGTTCATCCTGCATTCCTTTTCCATATGTCCATACTTGTTACAAGAATAACATCTCATGTGACCGGAGAAGTAAGAATAAGGATTATAGTGTGTTTCTCTATTCTTCCTTCTATTGCAATCGGCTGCTTTATGACCATACTTGTTGCATGAAAAACAATATCCCTTACAGAAACCAGAATACCTTTCTGTGTAGAATCTGTTTGAGTGAGACTGAAACAATCTGCTTCTGCAATTGGCTGCAACATGCCCATAATTATGACACTTAAAGCATTCAACATTATTGAATGATTTCCTTTGAGAGTTCATGATTGTCGTTTGATCTTTTGTTTCTTTCAGCACTTCAGGTTTTGCGTTGATGTCCTTTGAATCTTTAGCACTTCCTTGTGAACTAGATTCTCCTTTAACAGTTTCATGAAAACCAAGACCAATTTTAATAGCAGGAGACCTTTGATTACTAAGAATATTATCCAGAATCTTAGTACTATCTTGAAACCTCAAGAGTTTATCCTTTTCTTCTAATTTACCTTTGAGAATGTTTACCTCAACCTCCAATTTTTGGCATTGCTTTTTCATGCTTTCTTCAACCCTTTTTCCTTCTTCTACTTGATCATTCAATTTTAAAATTTCTTCCTTCAACCAATTTTCTTGTTCTTCACATGTTTGTAGCAGTTCTTCATTCTTCTTATTTGAATTTTCCAGATCTTCTTTGAGAGAGATGATTTCTGCTTCAAGTCCTTCCTTTTCAAATGGTAGGGGTTCTTCAGTCTTCTTATTTGATTTTTCCAGATCTTCCTTGAGAGAAATGATTTCTGCTTCAAGTTTTTCACTTCGATTGGTTGCATAAACATACAAATTTTGATACTTGTCTATCTTTCCATTCATTATTTCTTTCTGTTCATTCATTCTAGAGATCATATCTTTGTAGATAGATTCTCTCTTATGAAATTGATTCCAATCATTGCTTTCATCATTGATCTTGAGATTTGCTTCTAGACTTATACTGTTACTTTCACTATCTTCACCATTGAATGCACAAGAAAGTGAATCACAAGAACAAAAATCAATACCTATTTCATCTTCTCCATTTTCTGTTGCACATGTTTTCTGAGGTATCTCCTTTCCTTGAGTAGCCTTCTTCTTTTGCTTCTTTGCCATTAGCACTTGTACATCTTGGTCAGAATCTTCTTCATCCTCATCATTCTCTTCATTTGTATAATAACTCTTCCTCTTTTCAAATTGTTTCCCTTTACCATGATTTTCTTCATAAGGAAATTTAGCAGCATAATGACCAAATCTTCCACAAGAAAAACACTTGAAGGGAAGCTTACCTTTGAATCTTCCAGTTCCTAGTTGGAGTCTTTTCACAAAATTTTCTTCTTCTTCTTCTGATATATAATTTGATTCCTTGACATCTTCCTTTTCTTTTCCTTTTGCACATGCCTTAAAAGTAGCTTCTTTTATTTGAGAGGGACCTCCTTGTCTCATTTCATAAGCAGTCAGGATACCATGTAATTGAACAATAGTAAGAGTTTGCAGATCTTGCCTTTCTTCAATAGCGGATACTTTAGATTCAAACCTTGAAGTCAAAGATCTTAAGACTTTTTCCACCAGAGTAGTATCGGTTATGGTTTCACCCAAATTTCTCATTCGATTTACAATATCATCCAGACGTAAGAAGAAACTGGCAATATTTTCATCACTATGCATCCTTAAATTTTCATATTCAATTCTAAGAGTCTGGAGTTTTGCACTTTTTACCTTTGTATCTCCTTCATAGCTTAGAATGACTTTGTCCCATATTTCTTTTGCTGAATTTAGCTGCATTACTTTAGAAAATTCTGGTTCAGACATGCTTCCTAATAAAACATTGAATGCTTTGGAATTGATTTCATATTTCTTCCTTTCTGCTACATCGGTAGGAATAATTCCCGGATACTAATAACCTTCTTCCACGATTGCCCATACTTCTGCACCAAGACTTTGTAGATATGCTTTTGTTCGTATCTTCCAGAATATCAGATTAATTCCATTGAAAAGAGGTGGCCTTATAGACATTACTCCTTCATGACTTCCCATTGCGATGGATCTCCTTCAAGAGATCAAGCTTCTGCAGAAGGACCAGCTCCGATACCAATTGTTGGGAAAAATATTGAGAGGGGGGTGGGGTGAATCAGTATTTAGGACTTACTCAAAAATTTTTACTTTTTCTTACTTCAAAACCCATACGCTACTTTCCTGAGGCCAACTCGCGTATACACGCGGATATCCTTAATAAAACATGCGTATGTCCAAATATTAATATACAGATAAATCTTCACTTATATCATTCCATCATTCATTCATTAGATGTTCAATAAACAGTAAACATTTGCAGTAAGAACAGAATAAATCATCACACATAAGCGACACACATGAACACCAGGATTTAAGGTGAAAACCCAAGTTGGGAGAAAACCACCGCTACCGTCGTCTCAGTCTTCAATATTTATTATATAAAGAAAACATGTTACAACCATGTACTGGCGCAGACTCATACCAGCACGCAGACACCCACCTCCAGAAGGCTACAACCTTCTCTTGTTTACCAGCCTCTCCTGGAAGGGAGCTACAACCCCCTGCTCTTGTCCACCAACCTCTCGTGGAAGGGAGCTACAACCCCCTACTCTCGTTTACCAGCCTCACCTGGAATGGAACTACAACCCCCTGACTGAAGGCTACAACCCTCAGCACCACCATGGACCACGTTTCATCAATTTTCACACTGGATCCAATAGCTTCCTTTACAACACAACTTGCAGGCCACTTTTCATCATATTTTCAGACTGGACCCACTCCACACATTTAAGCTCAATCATACATCAAACTGAAACTTACAACTCCATCAATTCACTCATTCAATCATCAACCAAACAACCAACGACTTGATCTTCAATCAATCATAATTAGCAGCATATTCAATATTCAAACAACCTAGATCTGTATGAATACATCATTAACAGATTGCAATAATACAACAGAATAGATCAGACATTTCATACCATATACTTCAACAAACCCTAGTTTTCATGCGCGCTTTCCTTTCACTGATCCTGTGTATATACGCGCTTCCATGCATATCAATCCGTGTATACATCTGCACATATTATAGAACTAATTTCACAACCCATATGCGCTTTCGCTTTATCCAACCCGCATATATACGTGCTTCCTCTGTTACAAACTAGCGTATATATCTTCAGACATTTTAGGGCTCTTCGGAACAGATAAACAACTCAGATATTCATTCTTTACTTCAACACAGGTTTGTCAGATCACAGATCTAATCATTCCATAAACAAATCTCAAAGATACAAATACATTTCAGATCTAGATTCCCTTCTTCATCATTTTCTTCATAGGTGCATCACAGATTCAGATCTATCATCAAACTGTTACCCTTTTCATTCAGATATACTTCAAAGAGAAGTATTCATTCAAACCCAGACATCTTGCACACTCTTTGCACAATGAATTTCTTATCCTTAAATAGATCTAGCATTTTTCAATACCATGAGCCAAAACCACATCCCTTCCGATGGTATTCCTGGACGAGATCAAATAGAAAATCCAGTGCTCAATACAATGGGTCAATACAATGGTAGTAACCCTTGGTTTTATAAATTTAGAGCGCAATGATGCATACGCGACTTGGCACATACTTTCCCGCGTGCATACGCTACTTCTCCTAAACAAACCCGCGTATGCTTTGTGACACACACTTTTCATCATTGTTCTGGCCCTTTCTTGAAATTCTTTCTTCTGCACCTTCTGTACTAATTGTAGATACATCAGATGTACATCATTAACAAGCTCATCAAGTCAAGAACAACTTCATCAAGTAGGTTTCCATCATCTTCATCAAGTGGGTTACCATCAAGGACAACACTCTGCATCATATTGCCAACAGAAATTAAACAATAAGGATCCCACCATGCAAGTTTCAGTTACAGAAGGCAATTCTTCGGCAGCACCAATTCTGTAAAAAAAATAAAATAAATAAAATTTCTTGAAACCTGTACATAAAGTTTGTTTTCTTTTACTTTTCTTGTTTTTTTGTATAGAATTTTATTTCTTGAACCGTTATTACTTTGCTTACTACGAATTTTTGTTGTTCCTTTCAAAAGGAACAACACTTTTGTTGTTCCTTTCAAAAGGAACAACATTATTGTTGTGAGTGTTTTTGTCGTTCCTTTCCAAAGGAACAACACTTTTTTTGTTCCTTTCGAAAGGAACAACAATATTATTGCGAATGTTTTTGTTGTTCCTTTTCAAAGGAACAACAGTTTTCACCATTTATTTTTGCTATTCCTTTTCAAAGGAACAACATTTCTGCTAATAATTTTTGTTGTTCATTTCAAAAGGAACAACAGTTTGGCCGATTGTTTTTACTGTTCCTTTCGAAAGGAACAACATTTTCGTAGATTTTTTTTGTTGTTCCTTTGGAAAGGAACAACACTTTTTGAATACATTTTTCTTGTTTTTCAACAACATTTCTAGGACTTTTTGTGAATTTTTCATGACTCTTTGAAAGGAAAACCGACAATTTATGCAAGGATACACAAATTAGAGGTTACTGGAATCGGCAAATCAAGAGAAATTGCCATTTTTAAGAAATTTTTTGTAGTGATAACAAAAAAGAAAGGACAAAACCATCTATATTCCTTTGCTGTATTTATTTTCACTAAAATTAATATGATCGATTATCTTTATCATGTTGATTCTTCCCTAAATTCTCATAGCTCTCTTTGATTTTTATTTCACTGAATAAGAATAAGGGCATATTTTCTCTATTGAAATGTTCATACTTCTTCCACCATCCCTACTCTTAAAGAGTGTTGAGCCACCCTTTATATGTAAATAGGTAAGTGCTATATGTAAAGAAAAAGAAGAAAAAAATCTCTATATGATTACTAACAATTCTATGATATGGCAGATGGAGGATAGGGGGTCTCATCAAGAGCCAGCCTACCATGATCATAAGAGAGCAGTGAAGTGGCATTCCCATTATGGCGACCACACTAGGGATATGATCTATTGGACAGCTCAGAAAAATAAAAATTCCTTGGAACAGGAGGTCTCATCACGAGCTGGCCTGCCCACTTTTCACCCCTTCCTGGTGAATGGCATTGTGATTCATCTAGTTCCCAAGCTAGCATAGTGGCCTCCATCACGACATCACACAGCACTTCCCTAGGCATAAATAAAGGATAATGGTTCCAAGGGTGAGAAAGAAACTTTGTTAAGGTTATAGACACCTGTGGGCTACAGAGCTCTGTTGATGGTATTGAAGTCATATTTTTCACAAATCAATAGTAATGATAAACCCTTTTCTTATATCTCTATATAATATCAAATGAGAGTATGCCCCTAAACCCTTTGTTAAAAACCAGTTATGCATGAAATTTATTTATAAATTGATCATAATGGTTTATGTGGATAATGACAGCATAAGTATTTTTTTCACATCAGTTGTCCTTTTCCCTTATTTTAGAATCATTAAATAATCATTTCCATATCTACTCACGATTTCAAAATATTCATTGATCTCATTAATGCGATAATTTTTTGATTATATCATAAGTATGTATGCCTTTCCATGTTGTACAATTGTTGTACAGTATGCTGCTCTTCTATTTTTTTGATTTGCCACAATATTGATACTGCATTTCTACAGAATTTTTGCTGATTGAACTTTTGGCATACATTTTATCTGTTGCTCTTCAAAATTAACACTGTGGATTCAAGAAAATTGCATAAAGAATCATGATTTTTTTACAGGAGAACAAAAAGTATGGGCGAAAATTCTATTCACAGCATGACCACACTATTGCAAGTAACAGCAAAGGCTCGCGAACGTGCACAATTCTTCAGACATGATGTGCTTGCATGGCTTCCACCTTTTTCATCACTTTCAATATCTACTCAGCCTACATCAGCTTCAACAAATGCTAGTCCCTACATGTCATTCCATATTTTTTCGGAGGTAACACTTGAGGTAAAATAGCATAATTTTCTGATTTGTTATGAATTTAGGAGAATTTCATGAAAATCCATTGAGCATTATTTATCATCATTCATTCCACATCTTTACCACTTCTCAATTTTTTTAGACACGTCTCATCTTTCAGTTTGGGGGATTGTTGATTTCCTTCATTTATTTCTTATCACCATGTCAATAATATTCTTCATCATCCATTGATATTCTTATTCATTCTCAACACCTCCCTTATTCCATGTTGTTTTATACCAAGCATCGATTTCAACAGATTGTAGCAACCAACTCTCTTTGTTTTCTAGCATCGCATGAGGACATGTTAATTCTTCAGTTTGGGGAGGGAATTGCTACACATGATGGATGTTTTCTACTCTCTTTCTCGTTTAAGGCATACAATTTCATTTTTATACAGTGCAGAAATTGATTTGCATATATCTTTAAAATTATGAACTAAATTCTTGTGATTTCTGGATAACAAGGAGGTATCATTAAAATACACAAACCCAGATAATTTCACGCTAAATTAGTTCATAAAATTTCGAAAATTATGCACTATCACCTACAACCATTTTTTTTATAGCTCATGATCCGTTAATCAAAAAAATCTGATTTTTGAGAAAATGATTAATGAAGGTTGTTGTTACTTATGTCACACTTTTCTGCAACTTCATATACATATAGTTGAACATCAAATGTAAAAATTATTACGCCTTTATCAAGATTACTAAAATTGAATATTCATTATTTGAGGAAAAATTCATTTGTTCCATCCATTTCATGAGTTGGGATGAACAAATTTTCTTCGCTTGGTTAACACATGAGTTCTTTCTTTGGGTTGCATGAGGACATGCAATATATTCAGTTCTGGGTTGCATGAGGACATGCAATATATTCAATTTTTGGGTATTTTGGGTCATGAATATGACGACTTTTTAACACTTATTTCATCCATTTTTACTCTTATTTATCATGTCATTTATTATAATTTATCATATAAATCCATTTTATAATGATTTATGCTCTTATGGATGAATATTATTTCTTCCCCTTTATTTTTAATAAATGGATGATTATTATGAATAATTTTATCAATGATGGTTCATTAATATATTTTGTAACATCACTCACCATTTTAGCCTCCAAGATATTTTCCAGATTGTAGATTTGATCTCCAAATCATCATCAAATATTCCAACTCAGAAATTCGCTGAAATAAGAAGTGACAATTTTGCGGTTGAGATTCTAGGCAAATGAAGAAGAATATGGAAAATCCTGAACATGGGTTTTGTCCAAAACGAACCAAATGAACTTTAGTAAAAAATGGCTTACCCAAATTTGGCCTGTGTTGAGAGAAACACAAGGTTATTTGAGAACAATTTTCTCAGATTTGCTGTTGCAGTCGTCCTCCAAATTATCTCAACTGCAAATCCAAATTCGACTTACTCTTGTTGAAATATGGATGGAAATATATCTTCTTGTTGATCAATTGGTTAGGAACAATCGAATATTGTTATGAGAGATCATATTTACTATTTAATTTCTCCTCTTTCTGATTATAAAAGGAGAGCATGTATTATGTATTGAAACGATGGATGAGAGATGGAGAGATTTCATGTTGTAATTACACAATTCCTCATCGAATCTCATTGATTAAACAGAGATCGATTGTTTGTAAATGCTGCTATGCATGATTAATACAAGAATGTGTTGTCGTTTAATTTCCTAGTTCTGCAGTAGCCCAGTGGCGTTTCACCGGTGGTTGAGGGCGCGGCCCTGGTGTATCGATCAGCTGTTTGTATCTCTACCTTTTCATTATTGTTGTGAGATAGTTCATATTTGCTTTTATTACAGTTTGCAAGTTAATCGGTTTATTGTTTAATTTCTTTGATATCAGTATGTTATATTAACGAATCACATTGTTGTTCTTTTTCTATTTAACAAGAATCTCAACATTGTATAACTTATCTTGTTAATAACTTAATAGAGCTTCACTGTTCTATTTCCATTATGGTTTCATTCAACTTGATGTTTCGTTTGATTGATATTCATTACAAATTATTATTCAATAGGATTGGTTATTTGATTCCATTAATTAGAGTTTGTTGTTCAGATTTATTAAATAGGATTCGTTGTTCAATTCCCTTGATTACAGTTTTCTGCCCATTTACATTGTTGTTCATTTCTGTTGATTAATTGCAAAGAGTTTTGGTTTTAAAGAGTTTTCCTAGTTTACTTTCAATGGCAGCTTTAGTTCAGTTTCTATTTCCTTTTAATTGCTTTAAAGCAGGACTGTCAATTGTAGAGAACATTTCTTATTGCTTCCTCATTCCCAGATTTATTATCTTGTTCCAGTTTGATTCCAATTGCATCAATTTCTAAAGGAATGAGTTATTTCTACTGTATCCTCGATTGATGTTTGTTGAGTGAATAGTTGGATTTCAGAGCATTTGAGTTTATGTTGTTGTAATTAGATTTCTTTTTCAAGCATCCGTTTACTTTTTCATTTGAAATGTTGTACTACATATTGCAAGGCATTAATATTAAATTGAATTGCTGCCTCAGACTGAGTACACTCTTGAAATAAAAATTCGTTCCTGGATTGATAATTAATGTGAGATAAATAGGTGTTAAAAAGATACCTTGTATACCTCAACATAAACTCCTAAATAGGAATTCCTATTAAGTTGAACAACTGAAGAGAGAAAATCGAAATTCTCAAGCATGACATGAACAATGGCTCTCCTTCACCTTTTTATGCAAGGAATGCTTCCTTGCCATGGACCCCACCCATTAGGGTTTCTCTCACCTTCTAATTTCCCTCCTTTACAAACTGCACTGTCTTCATGAGTAAGCTTCTTCTCTTAGCCACATTGTTGAGTTGGTCAACCATGGTCTAGTTAACTTGCTTTTGGACCTTTTCACATTAGATTGTTGAAGAGGTAAATCCCCTCTGCGGACAGAAGCGATCCCTACTAGCCCAGCAAGGGTCTAGCAACAATCAAACAATGTTATGACGCAAGCTCCTAGTTACGAATGGAAAGACTAGGAATAGAAGCCTACCTGGATTCCAACGCTACGATCTGAAGAAGAAGCGTCCATGTTCCTCAGCCTTGGCAGATCACAATCCCTCCACGATCTCCGCGGATGAACACCTGCACATGGAAGAAATGAACAGATACAAGCATAGAGACCAGCATACGTAACTAAACATCAGTCAGAAAAGATGTTACTCGCATTAACATGATGGAAAACGGAGTGGAACCATAATCATAATCATCTATTAAATAATAAACGAAGAGAGATTACAACCAAGTTCTGACGTCGCGGTCTCCTTCGGACGGGTCTCCGGTCGTCCACGTCTCGCAAAGCTCACCAAGGAAAGGGAAAACCTCTCCAGAGTCTCTCGACAATGGTCTCCTTACTTGAGTCGGCCTTAAGGGAAAGAGAGGATTCTTTACAACACAAAGGCTTTTGGGAATATGGAGATACAAAGCTTAGGAACTTCAAGACTAGCTTGCCATGGGATTGAGCAGGCTTTTATAGATGGGGAAGGAGGGAGTTGGGATCCCTATTATTATGGGATTGGCCCTATCAACAAGGAAGGTTCCATGGGAGGTGGCAAAACCACTTCCCTTCCATAGAACTCCCGCAGCCAAACCTCCCAACTCAAGATAGGCAATGGTTTCTGAGTTTGTTGGAACTCAACTTCCACCATCTTTATTTAAAAAATAGTCCCTAAATTGGGTGGCGCGACTACTGCTCTATGACAGAGCACCAGTTGGCGCGACCTCTTTGCAGGATTTTCCCCATTGGCGCGAGTACTGAACTGCCTTCCCGCGCCAATGCAAAAAGGGATGTTTTTTATGATTTTTGCAAGGAGATGTCTCAAGGGAAAATGAAGCTCATGCTTAGAGGAATGCATTGATGATGTTTTCAAGGCATGACAATGTTCACAGGTCACAAAATGGGTCCTCCATTGTGCGGGACGAGGAATGGTAGGGACGGTGACAAATTACTGTATAACAGATGCCCCCTAAAGTATGAGGCCCGAGAGAGAGAGGGGTGAAATGCTTTACGAGAACATGTTCAACTGAAGGCCCGCCGTCGGAAAACCTGCGCAGAAAGATACAACTGATATCTCAAGTACATGATGTATAAGTGGTATGGACGTAGCCATCCGAAACAAAGTATGCTATAATCCGGATCGAGGGTATGGGCGCATCCATCCAGCTAAGATCAAACAAATAGACTCAGGTATGGTCGCATCCATCCAATCAGTGAGTCATGTACATAATGATAATAATCCACAATCACAGCCTGGATTACAACAGACACAATCCAGGGTCTTGCGCTCCATCTCGACCCAAACAAAGTACAAATTCAAGCATGTGAATATGTGAGCTGAAGTCGAACATGCAGGAACATCCTCTGATTACCAGCCAATAATGAAAGCTGTTAACAGACGCAAGAGAAACCACCAATAATGACAATGGTCCTCAAGGTACTAAGGTACAATCTACGGCATGCGAATAAATGAGTTGACGTCGAACACCCATAGAATCACTCGATCGGAGGTCAATGATGAAAACCTCACGTCGAATGCGACGAACCTGCCATTGAGGCATGCAGGCTCCAAGGTACCGTAAGGAGTCTCTAGACCAACTTCTTGGATAATGAGTTGATGTCGACAGGAAGTGACCTTGATCGAAGGTGGGTCATAATGATTACCACATCATCGACACGAGATAGAGGAACATGATGTTTTTGTTGTGAATCAGGATCGTATGAGAAACAAAGGAAGGTTGATATTTGCAGAGGCCAACTTCTCTTGAACACATGAATGGCACGACAATGGACTTGGCAGTATTTGACATCAACAGACCAGAGGTCATGGCGACAAGGCAGTGAACAGATGAGAGGTCAAAAGAGATTACCTAAACCCATGGAGGCAAAGTGAAGCAACGAGATGAGATGTCCCCAACCCGACACGAATGCAGACAAGTGCCATGTTCAAGAGCGACATACTGCCGACGACAATGACGATGGTTCCATTTTTTCCCACCATTTCTGGCGAGTACCCCAATTATTTTTTATAACAAGCTTGAAGGGGATATCATATGCTTGCAATATAAGTCCGCCCTTCGGGCAAATCCATCCTAGTGCATTTAACGAGTCCTAGGAAGGAGGAACTCGGAGAACGTCATTTCGACTAGATCCAATGTCATCAGGGTTTAACGAGTCTAACAAAGGAAGAAATCGGCGTCTTTTCATGTTTAGAGAGTTTGAAAAGACAGCAGAAAGAAAAATCCACAGGTCCCTTTTCATAAATAGTTCCCCAGATCCGAAAAGGTAGAAAACAATATCCGGGAAAACCTCCTATTCGCGATAGGCTAGGGTATTCCTTTTTCGTAATCAATCCATCCCAGCCCGAAAAAGGGTTAAACTTATACTGGGTGGATGTCGATTCGTGTCCATTTTAACGAGATCGAAATGACAAGGGCCTCGGCAATCTTTTCATGTTTAGAGAGTCAGAAAAGAGCTGAAAGATGACTCCAAAGTGACTTTTTCGTGTATTTACCGAGTCCGAAAAAGTATAAAATACAACTCGTTTCCATCGTTAAAGTCGCAAAAACCTGCTGTTGCACATACCAAGCAAGCGTAAAATCCATTTTCGACATAACATATGCAAATATTTGATAAAGATAACTTTTAAAACTCATTTAACATCGAAAAAGTTATAAATATGTCAAATTGGTAAAAATAAAATTACTTTTACTATTTACCTTGGTGGAAAGCAACAGTGGTCCTTTTGGAGCAGAAACTTCTGACGGTGATTGCGACAAATCCAGTTAACCATTCAGCTTCTCGTCTGTCACAGGTAAGAGGCGCTCTTTTGCTCTTCATTTTCATTCATTTTTTAATAACTTTCCCTTAAAAATCAGTTCTGTGTGGCCATTTTTAGAATTTTAGGGCTGCGCCCATTGGCGCGGGTATCGGGCACGGACCCGCGCCAATGAGCTCTTTTTTACAAAGGGCTCGCGCCACGTGGCGTGACTGTTCGCAAAACAGCCGCGCCAGCGGCCGAACCTCAAATTTCGCCCAAAATTTCGACATTTAGACCAAATTGCATGGAATTTGAAGCTCATCAAAGATCTAACTAAGGGTTTTTGACCATGTGAATGCAGATAATCACTCAAAATGGCAATCGAATGGAAGGAACGAGAGCACGGAGAAGAGGATGAATAGGCCATGCAAAGCCAAGCTTGCATGAATGCACTTAGAAACTGTGGATTGAAAAAGTTCTTCCTCACACCATGTTTACGAGCTCAGCCCGAGCTCCTCCAGTATTTAATCAGTATCTGGGACGAACAGGAACATGTGTTCAGGTTACGAGACCAGGTGTTAGAACTGGAGGTCACCGACGTTTATTTCATCACTGGATTGTCCTGCAGAGGTCCAATCCCTGTATTGACTGGAAGCAGACCATCTGGGGAAAACATGGAAGAAGTAATGGCACGGGTGTGCCGAGGGGCACAAACAGGATCAGGAAGCAAGAAGGTGGATATCCACACCATCCCTGATCTAGCACTGAGAGTAGTTCTCCATACCATTACGCGGGCTACTGGGTCGTAGGCTTCGCACGAGGCCACGAAGACCCAACTCCTGCTGGCCTCAGAATGCATGGGTCCCTTACTGTTCAACTGGGCAGAAGCAGTAACTATCAACATGAAAAGGAAGCTCACAAAGTGCAAACAGGGGAAACTGAAATAGTTCGGTTATGGTTCCATCTTGGTATCATTCATTCTGGAACGCTTACCAATCTTCCAGGGCCAAGGGGCCACAATGGGGAGTCTGATACCACGAGAGCCAAGAATGGCTCGTTGGGCAGCATTGATGCCCAGATCTGGAGGTGGCCAACAGATGTCCTGGAGGCCAGAGTTTTTTAGGTGGTTACGGCGCCAGCTGATTGTCGTGGAAGACTGGCCCTATTCAGGAACTGACTTTACTGGGGACCCAGATCTCCCACTACCAGAAGGAGATGACTGGGACGAGGAGTTGGGTAAGACCTCATATTTTTGATTTTATGTTTATATGTTTTTTTTTTGTAAATAGACATTCGTCTTAACACAATTATATATGCATGCAGATGTAGGACTTGAGAGACCAGCCGGGATGTCTCCAATCTCCCGGAGGACACAACTCGCCCCTGAGATTCAGGGAGAAGGCACCGGAGGAGATGAACTGATCCAAAACCTCGAGGGGATTGCCCACGGGATCCCAGACTATGCCCGGCTAGCAGACGTACCGATGGCATACCAGCGCCACACGGTGGGAGTCCCGAATCGGATCCACCGAATCCTGAGGCGCCTAGTGCGTGCAGTGACGTGCTATCATGAGCACCATGCGGATTAGTCCTTAGGATTTATACCACACCTATTTTTTGAGAGACATAGCGTCTCCGGATGTACTAAGACGATTATGTATATTTTTTGAGTTTTATGTGACACACTCTATGTAAACATTTCGATATCTATATATATATACATATCTATTTCTGGATGAGTCTTTCTTTACATGTGATGATGATTTATAAATTGCGCAAATGTCTGTCTAATACCAAATTTGCTACTGCATCTGTTAATGTATTCAAATGCCTGAGTATATGATGATATGTAATGTAGTCAAAATTCCTTTCCAGTAATCGAATACGCAAATACAGACGTAAAATGGATGGGTTCCTTACCGAATAGTGTCCGTTCAGCTGTAACACTACAAGTTGTGAATCTAGGTACACGAGCAATTCACGGATACCAAGGTTTACTGCCTCGGTTAATAATTCCAAAACGGCACTATATTCTGCGATATTGTTCGTGGTACGTCCTAGACACACACCTTGCAGGTCAATCAACTCACCAGCAGGATCGTAGATTACCCAGGCTGCGGAAGACAGATTCCTGGTACTGCGGGAGGCACCATCCACGAAACCAACAAATGGGTGAATAGACATCTGCACAACCAGGAAGACCCGATCAGCAGAAAGATGTTTACAAAGCACACCACACTATGCACACAAATGACAATCACACACCTATGTACACACACCACACCAAGAAATCACTTCAGGCATAGTAATTTTTAAGGTACAGCCCATTTCTGGGCTGTGCCAGTGGAACTCCTTCGTAATCTATAAGCTCGTAGGCCCCATTTTTCAAAACGCGCTTTACTATATAGGGCCCGTGCCACATAGGCTGGAGTTTACCGGCTCCAAGCTTATCATGTGCCTGATCGTACAAGAGGACGAGGTCTCCTTCAATGAAAGAACGGGGAGAAACGGATTGATCAAAATGAGTTTTGACCCTCTTCTTTTGTGCTTCGATGATCAAAGCAGCTAGACGACGGGTTTCATCCAACCGTTCGAGATACAGAAGACGTTATTCCTCAGGAGAAGTATCCGGTAAGAGCTCCACAACTAATTTAAGAGAAGGAATTTCACATTCAACCGGCAGAGTAGCTTCCAGACCGTACACCAATTGGAATGGTGTGAATCCGGTTGCACTCTTAGCAGATGTTCGGTATGCTCAGAGAGCTGAGAATAGTTGGAGATGCCAATTGGATTTATGAATCCCAACTGTTCGCTGAAGCATAGTGACCAAAACCTTGTTCACCGCTTCAACCTGACCATTCTCTTGAGGGTAGTATGGTGTTGAGCTGTCGTGACGCAAGCCCAACGTTGAAGTCAGCTCCGCCATCGTGTAATCGCGGAAATGAGTACCGTGATCAGTGACGATGGCTTGAGGAACCCCGAACTGTGCAATAACGTGGTTGAATATAAATGAAGCAGCCGTTTTCCTGTCAGCAGCTAGTGTAGGCATCGCCTCGGCCCACTTAGTGAAGTAGTCGATGGCGACAATGATATACGCATGCCCCCCGACCGAGTGAGGGTTACACGTCATAAAATCCATGCCCCATTTCGCAAAAGGGCCGACGGTAATAACGGGATGCAATGGCAACGGCGGCGCGCGCATCTTGCGCTGAAAAATCTGGCATGGATGACATTTTTGGACTGCAGTGATACAATCCTTGAATATGGAAGGCCAGAAATAACCTGCCCGCAGAATCTTCTGGGCAGTAGCATACCCGGACATATGTCTGCCACAGGCGCCACTGTGGCAGTCATTTAAGACTTTCTCAGCCTCTTCTAAGGTAAGGCATCGTCGGAGCACCGAATCTACTCCGATGCGATATAAGGTATCTCCTACTATACGGTAGGGTTGGGACTGGTGCCGAATCCGACGGCGGGCAGTTTTATCCAACTCAGACCGAAAATTCGCGGTCTGAAGATACACTATGATGTCACCGTACCAAGGATCACGAGTACTGATAAGAAAAAGGATGTAATGGCGAAAGCATTGTACGGCGTGCACTGCTGCTAAGTCCAACTTCTCGACATGTGCATAACGCGTTTCCGGGTCGAGAAGGTTCCGTGACAGGTAATAAACGACATGTTCGTCACCGTCATCGTCATCCTGCACCAAGACCATGGCGATGGTGCTAAATGCGGCGGCTAGATACAAAGTGAAGTCGCGGTGGTAGTCCGGAGGACGAAGCAACGGAGCATTGACTAACAATGTCTTCAGCTTCTCAAAGGATTCCTGAGCAATTTCGTCCCAGAGAAAGGGAACGTTCTGCTTTAACAAACGAGTGAATCCTTTGGCCACCTCGGCATAATTCGGGATAAAGCGCCTAAGAAAATTTTCTTTCCCTTGCAGACTCTGTAGCTGATACAGGGAGGAGGTTGATGGGAGATTTACGATGGCCTCAACCTTTAGAGGGTCAAGGCGAATTCCGTCTTTCGAGACTATAAAGCCTAAAAGACGGCCAGAATCAACGCAGAAGACGCACTTATGAGGATTGAGCCTGATATTGTAGCGTCTGCAACGAAGAAATATCTGGCGAAGATGCTCAGGATGGTCCCCTCGCTTACCCGAATGGGCTGGCAAGTCGTCCAGATAAGGCTGGACAATATGGCGAATGTCATGAAAAGCGTAGGACATCGCACGCTGAAACGTGGCGCCAACGTTCTTTAAGCCGAACGGGAGTTTTTTGTACGCGAAAGTGCCGCACGGACAGATGAATGTGGTCTTATGTTGATCCTCAGGTGCAATATTGATCTGGTTATAACCTGAGAAACCGTCCATCCTCATAAGACCATGCGAAAACATCTCTGAATTCTTTGAAAAGCTCAGTATAGACTTGAATCTCCTCGGGAGAACAAGTCACACCCACATGAATATTCTCAACAATCCCCGGTTTAACGGAGATGTTGATTGGAACAGTTTGAGTAATGTTACTCAGATTACCCTCCGAAAAGACCTCGTGCATTAAGATCGGTGTTTGAAGAGGAGGGGAAGGAACCTGAGTAGCATAACGCTCCAGACAATCAGTCATTGCCCCCAAGCTGGGCATAAACAAGGAGCGATGATGTCCATTGCCCCAGGGTCGCTCCTCAAGAGACATAGTTTCAATGATAGCTTCATCTGAATGAAAAGTCTCTCTAAGAGGATCAGGTGAATCAGCCTGACCAAGCCAGGGGGATTGCGAGTAGATGTCAAGAGCCATGCTCATCGGAGCATGCTGAGGAGGTGGAGGGTCCGATGCGGCAACAATCTCACAGTAGCTGATCTCTACTGGTGTTAAAGGCATGGATTGTCCAAACTCATATACCTGCTCAGGTGTAGGGATAAGCCAGGGGTCATCAGTCCTGGACAACATGTTGACTTGAGCGGTATTCGGTGGCGGTGCGGGGAATATACCCATGAGGACTGGGTCTTTGAAAAGACCAGGTCTTATGCTGTCTGGGGGATTCGGAATTTGATCCACGTATGGCACGTTGTTCTCAGAGCTAGAGGTGAAAAATGACAACTGATCTACCGTGACAATCTTGCCCTCATGAGGGAACTTAATGAATCGAAAGACGGTAGACGGCACGCAGAGCATGGCATGGGTCCAGCTGCGGCCCAGAAGTATATTGTAGTTGGGTTTAGCGTCAACCACTTCTACTTCCACGTTGACAGTTTTTCCCTGTAACGTGATCGCAAGACTCTCGAGAACTCCCAGGGGTTTAGACTCCCGACCATCAAATGCCTCAAGGGCATTGGGAGATGACGACAAGGCTGGAGAGCCGATGGCCTTCCAGCAAGCGGAGGACATAACGCAAGTAGATGCACCCTCATCTATGACGGCCCTATGAATGTTCAGACCGTTAATCCCGACTTGAATGACCAAAGCGATTTGATGTGGAAGCCGGGGAGTAAAATTCTCCAGATCGAAGGTGAGAAGGCTCGAGTCGGCGGGATCGATACCACCGATGGCAGACAGTAAAGCCTTCCGTTGTGAAGGACAACTTTGAAGAACCTCAAGTGCGGACATGGCACATGGCGCCTGTGCCAGATCCTCAACGATACTGTAATGTTGAGCGGCACGAGCATTTGGATTGTAAGAGGATCTTCGAAGAACACCCTTGGGAGGTGGCTTCACAACGGGTTCGAGAGTCGGCTTCTCGATTTCCAACGGACCAGAAGCAGGTGGGGGAGGCGGTCCATCCGCAACTGCCTTCCCGGGTGCCTGCTGCTGACTATTGTAATCCTTCGATCTCGTAGCGATAGTGATGGGTGCATTAGTCTTCATCATGAAAACCTGAGACCCAAACGGTGCAGATGATGAGCCATGTTCGACCATCTGGGTCTGCTGAGATGGAAATGGCTCTTTTAAAACAGCCGGAGTTCCTTTTGAGCCTTTAAGAAGTTGACTAACTTCGGATCGTCGTGGACAATCCTTAGAGTAATGGTCACCTTCACGGATGAGGCAAGGGAATTTCGGCTTACGTTGGGAGCCATCCTCAGTTCGAGTTTTAGATTCCGGTTTTGGGGCATCAGATTTTGATTTGCCTTTGCCCTTCTTCTTCCCCTTGGAGGATTTGTCCGCAGGATTAGCCTGGACGGCATTCACCTCCGCGGTTTTACCAGAATCGGATGAGGCGGGATTAGCAGAGGTATTGTTGGAAGAATTAGCCTTCTGCTTCCCATTCGAAGACTTCTTCGAATTTTGAGAAACGGAACCAATGACACCATCCACCGTAGGGGTAGGTAGAGCCTTAGTGGTTCCGGGCCGTGGAGCATCAGTCAAGATGTCATAAAGCGTGCCAGACTGCGAATAGACAAGATCCAAGTACTGGGCACGCGCGATAGCTTGTTCCTCCGTCACACACGCTCCCATCGCGATATCCTGAGCGATTTTATTCACAAAGGAGGTGGTGAACTAGTGAGTCAAAATCTGATCAGGTATGTGAAACTTGATCAGTCGACGACGGCACCGCCACTCATGGATGTGATCCGAGATGTGAGTGGCCGTGTCCTGCTTCAGAGAAGTCAGGAGGTGCGTCCCGGCCTCATATTGGACCGGTAACTGGAAATGCGTGAGGAAAGCCATAGCTAACGAATTGAAATCCTAAAAAATACCACGGGGTAGCTCTATGTACCACTTAGCAGCAGCTCCTATTAAAGTACGCTGGAAAAGGCGCAAACGAATCGAATCGTCAACCCAAGAGTTAGACGAACACCAGAGGTGATACGTCATCACATGCGCTTGGGGGTCTTCGCCAGCTTTGCCCTCAAACTTGGGACAATCACCTGGTATCTTGGTGGGAACCGGAGGCCAATATGGATTATGCGAAATCGGATCATTGGTCAACTTTGAAACGTCCGGTAGTTCCAAGGTAGCCAGGAACAGCAATGGAGGGTTAACTACCATGCCAGTCCCAGGATAAGGTCCGGTACCCGTGCTCCACGATGGTTGTGAATATCCCTGCCCCCACGGGTTCTGTCCCGCAGGATTCTGACTGTAGGGGGCATAGTTCGTATAACCAGACTGATTTGGCTACTGGTAACCATAGTGCGGGGCTTGATAACCAGGGTTCGGGCCCTGATTAGGTGTCTGCCCTGTATAAGCAGCGTTTGGATTTGGCTGCTGAGCGTAGGTAGAACCTAGGGGGTATAGTTCGTATAACCAGACTGATTTGGATTCTGGTAACCATAGTGTGGGGCTTGATAACCAGGGTTTGGGCCCTGATTAGGTGTCTACCCTGTATAAGCAGCGTTTGGATTCGGCTGCTGAGCGTAGGTAGAACCGGGTGGAGGAGGATAATACTGAGAGCCTCCGAGGTGGTTATAGTTCGGTTGAGACTGACCATGAGGATAATAACCACCCTGAGATGAGTAGGTCATTTAAAAGTGGAACTCGTGAGCTCGGTACGAGGGCGCAACTCAAGTGGATTTGGCCGCGTATTGAATGAACAAAGCCGTTGAGCAAAGGGACCCGAATGAGAGGGCTGCCCCCAATGAACAGGTTGACCCGATCGAGAGGGCTGCCCTGAAACTAGTCGGCCAAATAAACAAAGGTTGCGTTGTTATGATTTCGTTGTAAGTGGCCTCTGTGTTGTACCGAATGGGGCTTGGCCGGGGTTCGGGTGGCTAGACACCAGTTAGAATTTATGAATCGGTTATTCCCTGGTAGGGAAATTATGATTGTGTAATTTGCCGGAAACCGCGTGACTAAAGCAACCAGATGGTTCCTGGCCGATATGCAACGTTAGAAACAACAGATATCGCGGTTGCATCGCGTAAAGAAGGTCAGATTTCCCCCCAGGACCATAGGCCGGTCCCGGTTGATACCCCGGCTGAGGCTGAGCAGTTTGACCAGCAGGGCTATAATATGGTCCTTGCGGATTGTACAATGGCCCTTGCTGGCCCGCAGGGTAGCCTTGGATGGGCTGTCCCTGTGGGTCATACAGATAGCCAGGTTGGCCCGCAGGTTGGCCTTGGAAGGGTTGTCCCTGCGGGTTATAAGCCTGGTTGTACGGTAAACCTTGAGCATACAGATAAGCCTCAGGAGCGGGAAGGCGTAAAACCTCCCCGTGCTCGTCATACTGACCTGGGAAAGCATACATGGGAGTACCATCCTGTGCATAGTGCGAAAAGAAAGATCGGTAAGGATCTTGGGGGAACAGTCCAGCTTCGGCGTTCGGCTGTTGTAAAGACAACCGATACTCCTCCGGAGAGATATTCTCCGGTATAGCAGTAGCTAGATAAACATCTTCAGGAGTTGGCCCAGCCCTGGTAGCAGATGCTGAGACAACAAAAGAAGAGGCAGCCACACAAACAGTGGGCCGAACGGGAACAGAAGTGACGGGCGTCGAAGGGGACACCCCGGGTGTAGTGACAGCTGGCCTCGAAGCAAGAGATGATATTCCCATAGAGGCTGCAGCTGAAATGATCTGACCCAAAGATCTGTATCCCTGTGGTAAAGAAGGACTGGCTGACGACATGGTAGCCAGCTCAGAGTCATCTCCCTCAAACAATCTTCGAGGGATGCGCTGATAGTCGTCAGACCCCAGAATTTCCTCACCAGAATCACTCATGGTTGATCCTGCCGTTAAATCACGCAAAAGACGGCGAGGACTAGGAGGAAAAACAGCAGCAACAAACGGTGAACCCGATGTAAGAGAAAGGAAATCAGCTCCTAATCTCAATTCAGACACAGGGTCCGAAAAGGGCCAATTGAACACAACTGGTCCTCCAAAGGGTTGCTCGGCGAGAACCGGTCCCCCGTCAGGAAACTCGGAAACAACAGGCTGTTGTGGTTCAACAGAAGGCTGAGAAGCTTCTGAAGAATCGTCCGTGTAAGGACTACCAGTAGACGAAACCGAAGGTTCCGCCACCGTGGCAAAAGACTAGAGAAAAAGAGCAAACACACACACGGGCTGAAAATGAGTTAAGACACACGATCAAACGGTCAACAAGCAATGTCTAAACAGGTGTGTAATCGTGGGCGATTAATTTTACCACATTGGAAAGTAAGAAATTCTACCGTTTCATATTTTAAGAGTCGAGAAACGATAAAAAGATGACTCTATCTCTTTCAGAGCTGACACAAGCGTGAAAGGACAAGCGCTTGACGGTCTTTTCAAGTTTAGGGAGTCAGAAAAGACCAAATGACTGCTCAGGAAAAACTAGGCACAAAGGGTGTACCAAATATCCGTGAACCGCAATATACACCTTGGTTTCAATAATGAAACAGAAATCGACCAAGGACTTTCCGTACGTGCAGGTAGTCTCCCCGAATGCTGTGTTCGGTGTATCACGGGTATAGGGCGGCAGACTCGGCTTCCTGTGGATAAAGGATTGAAAACCTAGAGGGGTCTCCCTTTATATACGCGACGGTACGGGGAGCACAAGTCTGTACTAGGGCTGTCTAAAGCCAAAAGGCGAGCAACAACTGCTAGGTTTAACGACGCCGGAACACGTCTCTAGCCTAGACCTTCTAAAAATGTTTCGTTAAGTTCCAATGCTGCCTTAGGTTAATTGAATAAATTTTACAGTTGATCTTCAATTAAGTTTCAATTTTCAGGCCCTATCGTATGTAGTGTCTCGAAAGACTCTTAAATGCAAAGCTATATGTCACAGTGCAACATTTCGTTCGATGAAAACTAGTTAGAGAAGAGTTGAGAGCTTTTACACAAACGAAATGAACGGAAGACAAACAATGAGATCTCTAATGCAACTAATGAAATTGAAAACTTTTCATTCAAAACACTAATCATTAGCGATATGGAAAAGATCACAATTTGCACTAATTAATGAAAGCAAAAGAGATTTTTTTTTTGATTTTCAATGTTCAATAGCTAATATGCACTAAACAAACTTGAAAACAAAATGGAACAACTTGAGAAACGATATTCAAGAGAGTGAAACAAACAAATTTCACTCAACAACACAAGCAATCAGATCCCCAAATCGACCAAAGTCTCTCAAAACGAAGAAAAGACTCAAAAGCTTCCAATGGACCATGTGATCTAGGTCCAAGGCAAGACCAAACGAATTTCGAATGAAGGAATGAACAATCACCCAAAAATCGCAACAAAACAATGAACAACTACTTAGAGGATGTGGAGAATCAATCAGATAGTTGACAGGACAATCAAAACACCAAAACTCCCAAGGAGGGCTCGATACACTAAGCCATTAGATGCCCTAGGGCTCAAAACGTGAAATCGATAGATAAAAGCAAACAACCAAAGGACAGAGGTGAATTCCCAGTCAAACACGACTCCAACACACTCAGGCAGTCGGAAAAATCAAGAAGAAAAACACTGACCAAATCCAGAGAGCTCAAAAATGAGGAAACTCAAAAAACTTACAGGAGTGGCGCGACTGTAAGGGTGAAACTGGCGCCAGAAAGAAATTGGCGCGGACTGGACAAAGGCAACGTGCGCCAATTGGCGCGACTGTCGGGTTAAAAACCGCGCCAGTCGAGTTTCTCAGTCAAAATAAAAAACAAGCTACTCCAGGAACAAACCAATACAAGCTAAGCAAACCAAGAAGCAAAAGCAGTGAAAGAACCCAACCCAGAAGGTTCATCAAGCAAGGAAAAACATAAAATAATCAAAGCGAGACAACACAAACGAGACAGTGAAATCTGGACGATTTCCCCAGCGGAGTCGCCAAATTGTTGAGGAGGTAAATCCCCTCTGCGGACAGAGGCGATCCCTACTAGCCCAGCAGGGGTCTAGCAACAATCAAACAATGTTACGACGCAAGTTCCTAGTTACGAATGAAAAGACTAGGGATAGAAGCCTACCTAGATTCCAACGCTATGATCTGAAGAAGAAGCGTCCCCGTTCCTCAGCCTCGGCAGATCACAATCCCTCCACGATCTCCGCGGATGAACACCTGCACATGGAAGAAACGAACAGATCCAAGCATAAAATCCGGCACACGTAACTAAACATCAGTCAGAAAGGATGTTACTCGCATTAACATGATGGAAAACGGAGTGGAACCATAATCATAATCATCTATTAAATAATGAATGAAGAAAGATTACAACCAAGTTCTGACGTCGCGGTCTCCTTCGGACGGGTCTCCGGTCGTTCACGTCTCACAAAGCTCGCTAAGGAAAGGGAAAACCTCTCCGGAGTCTCTCGACAATGGTCTCCTTACTTGAGTCGGCCTTAAGGGAAAGAGGGCATTCTTTACAGCACAAAGGCTCTTGGGAATATGGAGATACAAAGCTTAGGCACTTCAAGACTAGCTTGCTATGGAATTGAGCAGGCTTTTATAGATGGGGAAGGAGGGAGTTGGGATCCCTATTATTATGGGATTGGCCCTATCAACAAGGAAGGTTCCATGAGAGGTGGCAAAACCACTTCCCTTCCATAGAACTCCCGCAGCCAAACCTCCCAACTCAAGATAGGAAATGGTTTCTGAGTTTGTTGGAACTCAACTTCCGCCATCTTTATTTAAAAAACAGTCCCTAAATTGGGTGGCGCGACTACTGCTCTATGACAGAGCGCCAATTGGCGCGACCTCTTTGCAGGATTTTCCCCATTGGCGCGAGTGCTGAACTGCCTTCCCGCGCTAATGCAAAAAGGGATGTTTTTCATGATTTTTGCAAGGAGATGTCTCAAGGGCAAATGAAGCTCATGCTTAGAGGAATGCATTGATGATGTTTTCAAGGCATGACAATGTTCACAGGTCACAAAATGGGTCCTCCATTGTGCGGGACGGGGAATGGTAGGGACGGTGACAAATTGCTGTGTAACAACCCCATCTCAACTTCCTCAAGAATTGCATTTGAATGCTTGATATTCAATGAGCCAAAATTTCTTTGCTTTTAGCCCTTGCAGCATGTTGAAAAACAATACCTTCTCTTAACTGTGTATGATCTTTCATATGAGACCTAGTTGTCTCATCTTCCTTCAGCACATAATTCAGATTATGTCTCTTCTCTTTCCTCTTTTATGACAACATCAGCAAATTGTCTTTCTTCATTCTTTTCACCTGCAAACATACACAAGACATTAGTTTTCAAAAACATTGAGACCTCTTGGCCTCACTTGAAGTTTCAGTCTTCAAGTCTTCTCCTTGATACTCACTTGCCTTGAGCATCTCATCCTCCCACTGAGCATTCATCAATTGCTCCACCGTCTTCTGTAGCTTATGCCACCTCATCTTTCTTCTCATGAGGAAACCATATATTTGGTTTTCCTCCTCCTTTTGTAACAACTCCATCATGACTCTTTTCTTT